>JANHGO010004316.1:0-25260 GCA_024606505.1 Aquila spilogaster | reverse complement strand
TGGGGTGAAGAAAAAAAGCTAGGAGAAGTCCATTCCTTGATTAATATCAGCCTCTCATGCTTTCTTTTGGAGATAACTGCACCTAATGGCTAGAAGATACTGGACTAGACAGATTATTATTTTCCTAGCAAATCCCAGCAAGCATAAGATAACACGAATACACGGTTCATTCATCAGAGACCTCCGCTGGCCGCCGCATTCTCCAATACACTAGCAGATAAACCCACAAAGAGAAATCAACCCTCACTCTGCCTGGATCTCTGGAAGGCAGCAATTGCCCATGCAAGGACACTTGCCCTTGACAGAGACTTGGCAGACCAGCTAGGAGGTCTATTACTATTATCATTCTAGCAGAGAGCCAGCCTGGCTGTTAAAATAAGGTATTTGCAGGGTGATGAATTCGGATTTCAAGATAATTTATAGCCTTAGTAAATAAACAGGCTTACGGCTGTTTAAACAGTCATATACAATAGCCCTGGGCAAGTACACTGAAGAACAGAGGAGTTGTCTGAGCTGGGAACAGATAGCAGAGGAAAGCAAGTGAAACTCAGAACACTTCCCATCAGAAATTAAATTCTTCCCCTCAAAAACAACACCTCACCCTGCTCTCCCAAACATAGTTTTCATCCACCCTTCTACCCATGTCTCTGCACCAGAAATCCAAGATATCTTTAATGTGACAAGGTATCACGTCACCTTTCACCACGTGCCCTTTACACTGCTCCATCCAACTTACTGCACACGAGTTCACACCAATTTCACCCCACGTGTTTGGGCAACTGTATACAGTAAAAATTGTAGTTATAACTTTTCCTATCATTAAGCTTTTGTACTTTTTTGTGTGTTTTGGGTTGTGTGGTTTTGTTGGGGTTTTTTTCCTATGGGATTGATAGGACTGGAAAGCCAGCAGACTGGTTTAGACACCAAATTAAGATACCTTTCAAAGCAGGCTTGTGAGGATCCTCTTCATTTTTGTTCTGTTACCAGAGGTGTTTTAGAGGGGCTGCATGTTCCACAGCACGACTACAGCCACGGTCATCGGGGCTGGGGCAGAGGCAGGGAAGGAGCAGAGTGTCCTTTGCTTCATTTTAGATGTCTTCCTGCAGGCAAGCTGCAATAACCTGCTACTCCAAGAACAAGAGAAATTATTAAGGGCTGAAGGCACCAGCCTGGGAGAAAGCAGCTAAAAAGTGCAAGAAAGGAAACAGCCAGCCTACAGATACAGAAACACACTAATCCTCTGGACAGTGGAATTATTCTGGACAATGCAAGGGACTGGATATTCCCTAGCAGTCATGGGACGAGAGGAAAAGGAAAATTTCAGCTGCCTACCAAGGACTGCTCCCAGGAGGAAGGTTCAGATGAATCTCTTCTTCCAGGGGAGGGACAGAGCATTCTCCCTGCAACCAGCTTATCACCCCACTGCGGCACGCAGGGGAATATAGGAATAGCTCTGCCACGGCCAAGAGCACGGAGGAGGTGAACTCATTCCCTCCCCGATACGCTTGTTCCTATAGATCAAGCCACTTGGAATACTTATCCCATGTTTCGATCATGCCTATGGGCCTGCTTGGCTTGCCGCTCTGAAGAGATTACTAGCAAGGAAAGGTAAATTGCTAGCCAAGAGTGGCAAGACCTCTGCCCCTCCTCAGCAACTAGGACGTGTTCAGCAAGACTCCCACCCCAAGCAAAGCTGTTACAGACTCGGAGCAATAGGCCCTGCCATTTTCTGCTGGGCTTGCTGGCACCTAGGCCAGGTACATGGTCAGGGCAGCAAGGAGAGCTCAGCAAGCTGGAAAGCTGTTTCAACCGTACCTTACACCATGGCTGAAGGAAAGCATGAAAGTTAGAGACAACAGGAGCCATGGATGAGGGAGAAGATGGTCTTGTCCATGCAGGATCCGAATAGCCCTCTCTTGGACAAGAGGCAGCTTCTATGCCAGCCTGCCGCTGCCTTGTCGAATAGCCTCAGGCGATCCTCTCAGCCCCCCTGTTTCCTTCTCCAAGACAGGACAATACTTCAGAACCACCTTTGTAACGAGAAAACACACAAGACATTACTATTACAGCAGATGACCTCATACAGACATGTAGAAGGCTTCACCCCAGCAAATAAGTTTCACAGAGATGACGTTTCCTCACCCGAGGAAACGGTGCAGGGCTGGCAATAGCTCCCAGGAGCCTCAAGCGTTGGTCCCTCTCTAATTACTGCATTTCACCCAAAGCGAACACAGCTCACGCTGTGAAGGCTGCCGGGGCTGCCCATCCCTCCCTCTCCCAGCAGGAAGGGTTCACGGATAGGTGGAAGGAAAGCTGAGCGCACATCCTGGTCCTGGCCCAGAAGGTTAGCATCAGAGTTCATACATTTGGATTTGGAGTTGAATTGCCACAAAACTCAGAGACACAGCCTGTGTCACGTCTACACATGTGCTATGCCTACATCTGAGCCAACTGGAAGTCCTGTGGCTGCATTAACTTAGTGCCAAATCAGCACTAAAGGATTCCACCTCTTAACTGAGTTCACCACCGCTACAGGGTGCCAGTTCAGACCTGGTTCACGTCCAAATGTCTCTGAACACAGGCAAAACGAGCACGCATCTACCTGCAAAATACCATAGAGAGGCGCCCAGAAGGAAACAGGCCAGGTTCAGAGTGAAGTCAGGCTCTCCAGGGACACCATCTCAGTCTCCCGAAGGTTAATCCCCCAATATCCTGGAGCGCCCTGCCCAGAGCATGACGAACCACAGTGGCAAGTTACCTAAAGTAATAGGACACACAAGAAAAACTCAGGCTGGCTAAGGCTTCGTCTCGCATCTGACCCAGAACACCGTCAGAATAGCTAGGTGCCTAACACCAGGCTAGGCACTAGTTGGTGCCGCACAAAATGTCGAGAGACACCTCTGACTGATCCGCTGTCTCTTCTTTCTCAGAGACTTAGAGAGATTTAGAATATTTCCCAAACCTTCCCACCAGACCTAGTTTCTGCTCACAGGCGTAGGTGTTGCTGAGAATCGCTGCTGCTGGGAAGAATTGTTCAGCAAACACACTTTGAACAGGATCCATATAGAAGAGGTTTGTATTTCCTGAATGGAAACGAAACCCCTTTATATAGGCTGGATTGGAGATTCAATGGCCAAACTGTTCCCTTCAGACCTTATTTTCTTTGGACCTTAAGTATACCCCACATGAGACATCTGGCACAGAGCTTACAGGATACAGTTTGCTTTGGCACTGGCCAGGTTTTGGAGCTCACAGTGTTTAAATAGGATTTTATGAATTGAACAGTCTCACTCTCTTCTGCAACGCTTCAAATGAAGGTTTCCACATATGCCTTTAATAGAGATTCACTAAGACACTTATTGCATGTTAAATAAACATCACTGAGTGAAATAGAACACCCTCACTGAGGATTAACAAACATACAATTCAGTCAGGCTGCTGCAGCTGTTAAACCTCAAATACAACTTCAATGTCATAATCAGTCATTTTATTAAGATAATAATTGCCCTATTAATGCTAATTAAATGACTAATGCCTTTACACTCCTGTGACGCTGTTCACCGATAACCCCTAAAGCAGATGCAGCAGTCGATTCCCTCTCTATCTGCAGAGGGGCCGAGGTTAGTTAACAGGAGAGCTTAGAGTTGCTCACTGTCTACTACTCCAAATAAGCTTCCAGATGGAAGTTAGGGAAGTGTCATCTTGTTTTTTGGAGAAAGAAGGTGTGCGTGCAAAAAGAAAAAACGAACATCTTCCTGAAAAATTATGGGCAGGTTAGTTAATCCAAAGGATGAGAGACCCAAGCTTGTTTTTAACCAGGTAAGCAAGGCGGAGCCGTAACTACTGCCAACGTCACCAGCTATAGAGCTAGCAAATTAGAAAGGGATCACTGCCCTAACCACAAGGCCTCCTTACATGCACACGTCATGCCCAGGAACACCCCACCGGGACCCGGTTCGGAGGCCAGGGGAAGCCCAGGCAACCTGCAAGTCCAGCACTCTGCTCCAAGGCGCTCAAGCCATCCATCCAAGGGCCAGGAGGGGAACGGAGGATGCCAATTTCCAGCCCGCACCTCCCAGCGCGACCTCGCGAGCTGAGCTCTTTCCCCAGGAGCATCTCGAGCTCCGCAGGCTCCCAGCTCCGCGCTCAGTACACCAGACACAGCTGTTCAGGCCCCGTGGTCTAGGCGCTCACGCGGTAGTCAAGACCAGACTCAGTTGCCCGGCTGTTCGGGCTGACCTTCCAGCATGAGATAGACCAGATGTTCCAGCATGGGCTACGAAGGGGCTTAGCAGCAGCCTCGGCATCTGAAGCCAAAGCTATGTTGTAACACTTGGCCGCCTACGCAGAGAGATTCCCCTGCCCCTCATTCCCAGATCTTTGGTAACGCTTATTACTTTAAAAGTTTAAAATAAAGAAAGCAAAAGCAGATTCCTTGCATCCTCGTCATTTTAATTGGAAGAATATCTTCCATAAATGGTAAACGTAATTGACCTCATCTCAAAAGAGGCAGGGAGGAGCAAGTTATCACTCGCCCTGTGATAGTAACCTTTATTGGAGCTCAGGGATTCAACCTATTAGCACAGGCAGGCTCCCATTTGTTAGACTATAAAATAACACATTGCCAAGCCCTATAATGGGCTGCAGATTTAGATATTGATTGTTAAAGTATCTCTGAAATGTACTATGTTAAAAAGGGAAATGACCTCATGTTTCCTTTGAGACTCTTCACCTTCCTCCTGCTCCAAGAATTTCTACAGCATGGCTTGCTGCGATCCCTGCCATCCCCTTGCTGCAGGGGACTCCAGCACGACTCGCACGAGCCCTTTTCCAGAGCTCAGTTCACTCTCTAAAGCAATGCCAACCAACCTCAGCTCAAAAAAACCCAACGCACACAGACTCCTTGTTAACCTGTTCACCTCTCACTCAAGCTTCCTCTACTGGGATTGAAGGGAAAAAGGGAAAGAAAAAAAAAAGGGGGGGCGGGGGGAATAATCAGAATCAAGCCAAAAGGTTTGCAAGGACTGACCTCTGTGGTTCAGGTCACTTCATAGTTAGACATGCTGTGGTTTGAACACAGAAAACAAGAACGAGAGAGAAGATAGAGCTTTGCCAATCCTTTACAGTTTTTCCACGGGAGACACTGCCTGTACTGAGCCCCTGAGCCCACGCATGGTACTGGGAGCCCACAGGCCCACCCAGACACCCTACACCTCTGCCCAAGTTACAAAGGCTGCATCCCCAAGTACACCCATGGGTGCACTTTATTTCATTTACTTCTTACCTGTTCTTAACGATCAATAAGAAGACAGGAGCACCAAAGGCTCTTGAGATACGCAAGCACACATCACACCGGCGTGCCAAAGTAGGCATGTTTGAAATTCAAGGCGCTTGGATCAGAGCGCGATCTCAACAGGAGAGAAACACTGAATCCTGCTCCAAGCCCGAGGCTCCAGAGAAGACATTTGGCAAGACCAGGAAAGTGAGGCCGGTAACCATGACAACCACTCATTTCTTAGTATCAGACAACAAAAATGACTCCTGAAGCCACAGGCCCCATGACCACCACCTCCATTTCCCCTGTCCCGGGAGGGCTCTCCATTAGTCATACCACGCGCAGAACTACACCCAGGAATGTAACACAGGCTCCCCCTTAATTGAGGGACCCCCCGATAACCGTACCTCCTCTCAGCACCCTTATAGGAAGCTGACAAATTTCATGCTTCTGGGTCACAGTCTTCCCCATTTCACAACTCATACGGACAGATGCCAGGCAGTCACCTCTGAGCATTTGGCTTCCAAAGGCCAAGAAAAACAAACGGGAAAGTCATAGGAAAATTATCAGCATGGGTGCTAAGAAACAGACAGAGCTTAAGGAAATCCACCATTTCATGGCAGAGCTTCATCTAGCTAGAACAGCAGAAACGATTCCGAAACGTGCAACTTAATTCTCCTTGTTATTCACCGTACACATCAGGTAGAGCAGCTTTCATCTCCACTGGGCAACCACATCACCGATTTTTACGATCTGTGCGCAGCGCGTAAAATTAGGAATAAAATTAAAACTATTCAGATCGCAGCACTAACAGGATCGTGGCACAGGCAAAAGGCACTGAACAAAGCAGCACCCTTGCCCTCCCAGCCGTCTCAAACAGCTCACGCAGAAGTAAGTTCTTCCCCCAGCCTTTTCACTGCCTTCACGTCAGCTGTGTCTTCCCAGCACTTAGGGCACCTTTTGATCGCGTTGTCCTCTCAGCGTGTTCATCCAGCTACTAAACAGAGAGTTGCTCCAATAAAAGCTTCAGTTCTTCAAGAAAGCCATTTGTTGCTGTTGTCTGCCCCTGTTTCAGGGAGAGAAAAGGGCTTCTGCATCCCCGGCCAGCCAAGGAAGGGCTCTAGCAGTTGGTCAAGCTAGAAACGGAAAGTAAGCAGTGGGGGGAAACCCTGCATTACTTTTGCAAGTTTCTTAGCTCTTGGCCTCAATTCAGGCTTTTTCTAGATGACCTTTGCTTTCTCAAAGTGAGGGTTTTTTTCAAAAACTAAAACACATGTACCCTTGCCTCCTCTCCCAGCAGCACTCCCTAGCTTTCCACTCCCCAGAGCGTGATTAGATAGAAATGCAGTCACTGCACAGCTTTATCCCCCCACCCCAATTCAAACACCTTTTGTACTTCAGCATTATGCTGTACTACTCACATTCCGCCTTGGTTTTCCTGCATGTTGCTAACCACAGGATCCTGAAAGCAGCACAGCTCAGTCTCCTGGATCCGACACAGAGGAGTTTCAGCCAGGGTCTCCAAAATTCATCTCCTGCAAAACCATATTCCCATTTAAAGCTCCTCTCCTTCAAGCTCCCAGTTCCCCAGGAAGGACTAACAGAAGCTCACCAAGCAGAAGGCAAAGCCAACCAGCTCCCCTCCCCACGAGAAGCAGCATTTAAGCCCAGCCAGGTGCTCATGTTTAGCCTAATGGGCAGATTTGGGTCAAGCCACACCTGGCCCCAAAGCAAGCCTGGCCTGAAGTGAACCCACCTTGTCCCCACCACAGACATACACACCCCAATGTCCACCCAATCCAGCCAGCTGCCCAAGCGGCTTCCTCTGTGCCAAATAAAACTGCCCCATGTGCTGGCTCCCAGACGACCAGTTCGCCAGCCAAACTGGGAGTCATGCTACCTGTGTTTGGCTCCTGGCCCTGTGCAAGTCATGCCATTTCCCTGTGCTAAAGCCCCGATGCCAGGATTAGACGTCTGCTCCGTGGGGACCTTTGGGTGGCTATGGACTGGGACGCGCACCCTTCCCATGAGAACTCAAAAGCTGAGGCAGGGCAGCTCCTCAGCCGCTGGCGAGCTCCTGCCTTCCCACGCGGCTCTGTCTCAGAGGGCAGCGGTTGCCTATTCAGAAGGGAAGACCGGCCAACAAGAAAAGAACCCGAGAGCCTCTATTTTCCTAGCTAAGGGTTCATCGTCCTTGAGCACCTGATTTTCTGGCTTGTGTTCTCTGCAAGGCACTCTGCGCAGTCTACATAGCCCAAAGAGAAACTCTGTGCCGTAAAGAGAGCCAGGACTGCTTCAGATGTCAGTGTCTACAGCTGCTGTGTTGATTTTGAGGGAACAAATGTGCCTAGTGAAGCAGAGAGGTTAACATAACCCTGTCACTGCTCAACACTACAAAAAACATTAAGGTTCAAGGAGTGAGTGCAGAGATCTGCGGTGAGCACACAAAAACCTTATTTGGAAATGTACTGATTTAAACGCACAAAAGAATAAGAATGGAAACAAAATGCACAGAATTTCAAAACTGACATCAAATGAGCTCTGCAGAATGAGCTTTTAATTAAACCATATTAAAGGCCCCTTTTTTCAGAAAAAAGGACAGGGGCTTAAAGCTCTCCTCTTCTTTAGAAGATTTTGTAAAGTAGTTCTTCTCATGAGGAGATGAAAGCTGCTGGGGGACTGAGTTTTGAGTCGGCGAAGGCAGGTACCACCCTGCCTTTGGCAAGAGCAGCAGAAAGGAGAGGAAGAAGACACTTTGGGCCTGGGAAATCATCCGGCTGATCCGGTTCGACCCCCGCCTTTCACGGCTAAGTGCAGACCGCTCAAACAAGAGCTATCGGGAGAGCTCAGGGCGGCATTTTGGGCAGAAGAGTCAAAGGCAGGCAACTGGTCTGCTTTCACACCAACCCTGGGGTCTTGTAGGGGCTTTCTACCTGGAGAGCAGATGCACACGGGTAGGTTGGGAAATGAGGAGGGAGAAGACATGGCAGGGACAGGAAAGGGGAAAGGCAATTATGGACCACAACTCTGTGTTGTATTTCGAGCCCGTGGCTGCAAGTTTCTCTTCCTTTACTTCCAAAATACTTTTTACCAGCTTTGCCAGGTGCTTTGCAACAGGGAAGAGGGTGCTATGTGAACACAGGGTCTTAATATTGCCAGGGGGACCTTCAGCTGTTGAAAAAAAAATATGCAGAAAACAAAATTTTAAAGGATCCCACAAACGAAAAAAAAAACCCCAGTCAGGAAAAAACCTCTGCTGGACTAAATAAGGACATGAATTCCCCTAATTACCACAAGATGCTCCCCAAGTCTGACGGTATCTCTTGGAGCAGATGTGTTCAAATAATATTTCCTCAGCCTCCAGCCTGCGTGGGCAGATTCCAGCACCAGCCACTAATGTTAAAAAGTACCTAATGAGCATCGACGTTAAGAAACTGCCTTGGCTTTCGGTGTCTGCATTTTTCCCATCCTGTAGACCAAGCTGCAAATATTTTGTTGGTATTATTCACATCAGAAAGTGCCTGATTTTAAAAAAACCAAACCACTAAAATCTGGATCCATGAAAGCAATTGCTAGAAAGGAAGGACTGGAGTCCTTGAAGTTCTTCTGTAGACAGAGTAAGTGCAAAGGGGAAGGTCTGAGCTTTTTCTAACAGCGACAGCAAACTCTGCCTGCCTTACTCAGAAGCCCCTGCAGACGTTATTTAGGGTTGAAGAATTATACATGCTCACACATACATCCCAAGCAGGTTTCTCTCACTAATTTCCCATGTGATTAGCTGTGTTCGAAATGCTGCGTAGCGATGGAGATTCTTGGAGCGATATCTTCGCCGATCAAAGGCAAGTTTGCAGCTGCAGAAATGCACCAGATAAAATTATGCCAAGATTTTCTCCACTGTGCTTCCCTTGCTGCCTGGGAAGGGACTATCCAAAGATCTCAGAGATTTTGTAGCAGACCCAAGAACAAATGTTGTGAATTCTGCCATCCCTTGCCTCCCCTCTACCACTGGTGTTATATAGCTGCTCTACAAATGTTTAAGTGGAGATCATTATAACAGCTTGTAAAGAACGACTTCACAAGAGTCTCTTCCACTTCCCTCTCCCCATTCCCATGGTCAGAGCAAGCTTTCTCTCCTCTCCTCAGTAATCCACATTTACGCTCAGAAAGCAACTGCTTTAATCAGACAATAATTGCTTTAAACAGAAAAAAATGTACTGAAATGAAGGGACTGGGAAAATTTGCCTTCGCCTGTGGTAGCCACCTGACCTCTTATCAGAGCGATGCGGCACATGGCCCTCGCAGGGCTCCATGAGGACAGAGATGGGATAGCTTCTTGGAAGAGCTGGAAATTAAGAAATGCTACTTGAAACCTTGCCAGTTAACCCTTCAAAGGGTGAAGGACGGGTCCCTACAGCACTACACTGACAGCAGGTATCTGCCCTGCTCGTTCCGAGCTCAGTTTCAGAATCCAAGATCTTGTCCTCCTCAGGGCCCCCCTCTCTACCCCCACTCTCCATCCTCATTTCTGAACGAGCTCCAAGCTTGATTTCCTGCGTGTTTGAATAGGACCAGCTTGACACAGCCTGCCTTGCGATGAAATCACCAACTTGGCTTGCCTTCTGTCTGAAAAACAAATCCTTCTGCAGGGCTTTCATCTAGAAAAAAGGACAAGGATTCTGAAACGCAGGCAGGCCTCTGCCAAGTTCCTGTGAACTGCTGCCTGAGTAAAGCTTATGTTTGCTGTGTATTTAGCTTAGCTTTAATAAAGGTTACCTAGCTGAGATTTTACGCTAAAAATAATCAATGAACCTCCTCCTGTTTGCTCCCCTAGTAGCTCAAAATAAGGAAGTGGAAACACAGGTAAATGAGATATGGAGTGCTTGCAGGGACTAGCTGTTTTCAAAGAGGAATGGGAAACCACGCATGGGGAAATCTCGCACACTGTGCAAGCAAAGGCCAGGGCAAGCTCGGAGAAAGGGCAACTAAGATGCCAGCCTCAACGTGAGAGGACCTTCTTCCATGACCCAGTCTTCCAAGGTATTTAGGTCGTGATGGGAATAACGTCTTCTAGGATATCTGGGCTTCGGTTTTCCTATTACCCTGCAGAAAATGGTGATGATGCTGCTAACTTATGGGGAGCTGAGAGCTCTGCACGCATGGTATGCAAGCAGTATCATGCAAGGGCATAGCGGTATGACATGCTCTGGGGGCCTGCGGCACGCTGTGGTTCCTGCACTGGTTTTGGGACAGAGTTGCTTCTATGACAGTCCTCAAACTTGACAAACAATTGATGGGCTGTTCTAGCTAGGGATGGTAGGTAGTATTTGCATCCTAAATGAGTGAGATGCCAAAATTATAATGTACCTATTGCACCTGGTTTGCCCCTAAACCTGGAAACTAGCCCAAGGTCTGTCTGTGCCCTTCCCCAACCCCTCTAATTTCCTTTCCCAGAACAGAAAATACAGTTTCTATGCTCACAGGGAAAGGAGCGGAGATGGGCAGTACAATTCCCTCTCCCCAGCAAAGTGCTGGAGCAGAGAATTGCAATAGGAGCTGTGGGCTCAGTGACAAGAGTTTGTTACGCGAGGGTTCCTGTACTGCAGGAGTTTCTCAGCCAAGCTCATTAGCCCAATCCTCCTCAGCTTGGGTGAAGCTGAACCACAAAACAAGGCACTACAACTGTACTAGGGTGTGAAGGTGTTTGCTGGGCACACGCAAGCAGCTACCGGCAAGGCTGGGTTACTTATCTACTCTGCGGGAGCTTGCACTGATTCATGCTAACACTTCTCCTCGTTGGAGAGCTGGGGTCTGAAAGCCACCATATGGTTATCATTGGTACCGGAGAAGCATGTGGCCAGGACATGTGTAACTCACATTTTCCTCTGGACCACACTCAGCCTGCACTTGTTTATTGTGGGGGATGGACTGGAAAAATCATTGACTCACCGTCAGGAACAAAACATTTAAAATCTTGAATTGAAAATGACTCTTTTTTAACAAAGCTTTTCTGCTGGTGCAGAGGAAAGGGAACAAGTATCGAGTGGGAAAGTTTGGGGGCTGCACGGTGTTTTCCCTCAGTGGATAGAAGTGGGAGGGATATACTGAAGGGACAGCTTTTTCTGGCACTGCTTTAGCCGATGTCATGTTTCTACTCTGGCCTTGCTCTAGTCTGTACCTGGTTGAACCCATACAGAAAAATGAAGAGCCACACTACCTCTATTCCTCAAGTCATATCTGTTTTAGGTATCGCTGCACTTAGAAATGTCTCCATCAGAAATGAAACTCAGATGGGAACCCTGTATCTCAAGCTATGCACCCGTCAGCTGGGATATAATGATGTAGATGGACCAAAATTGCACTCTGCAAATGGCCCATACGGTCCTAAAATGCAGTGTGCTGGGAGAGGAGGGCATTAAAGGTTTAACGTGGAATTCAGTGCATTTCAGGTACGATACACAGCTCTGCTAAACGTTTACTGGCAACTTTGCGCATGTAATTTTGCAGCTCTGTGCCTCAGCTTACCTATATTAATGAGTCAAAGCTTGCAATGCCTGTGTAGTTCTAACAGTCCTGTGTGATCTACAGCGGCAGAAGACAATAAGCCTGCAGAAAAATCAAAGACACAAAATGGCTGTGGGCAAAAAGGCCTCAAATTTGGGCAACGCTACCCTCTGCCCTGTTCCACAGCTGAATTCAACAGCTGCACTTGCGTCTGGTTCAGTGAGGCTGGCTCAAATGCATTCATCTACTCACAAAGCTCCTGCAGATCTAAGGAGGCTCTGCTGGGTCTAAGATCTGAGCCAAGCTTAAGCCTGGATTCTGTTGCATCCAGCTCCATTTGCCACGACGGATTCTGCCAAGCTCGCCTGAGCACGGGAAAGGCTTCCAGTTCTAATTCTCAGCTCTGCTCTCTTGCCTCTTTCCGTTCTTCCTCTCTCGTTCTGCTGCCGGAAAACACACGAACAATGGAGATTAGCCAGAGCTCAAAGGTCTTTCAAGTGTTTTCCAAAAAGCACGAAACCTCTGCCTCTATTCCTTGCTGGCGTCACACAAAGCCAATTTTCCCCCCACCCCACACACTCTCCCGGACATCTGAGAACAGCGAGTGCCTCACATAACTGAAGGGGGTTCCTGTCCTCAAATCTAACAAACAATGAGATGACTGAACATCTGGAAGGAACAGACGCTTCTCATATCCCCGGATGGCGCATTTCAGTGTGTACTTTATGCCACCCAGGGCTGTCTACCCACGAAGAAACGGAATATGGGCTCCTTGGCAGAATGGAGCCCATCAGCCGTGAGTCAGAGCTGTTGGTTCACCAATATGTAGATGTGCAGCTGGTGTCTCACTGCAAAGAACAGATTGAACAGCATGGTTCACCTGATGATCTCAAAAAGCACAGCAAAGATAGGGAGGTATTCACAGCACATGGGGGTAGGATAGACCAGGAGTAATTGGGGGTAAACCGCTGGCTGAAGATTGTGGGGACAGGCATGTGCAAAATCAGCGGGCTTGGCCCAACTGCCCCATGGCCCTTCTATTTAGAAAATCTCCTCTCTCAGCTCACGGCAGGGTGGACAGTAGAACTGGCTTGCTGGGTCAGCCTGCGGAGTCTCCAATGAGACAGACTGATATACATTTGCAGGTAAATAACAGGGACTAAACCCACAACCATCAACTGCAAAAGAGCGATCTCTTTTTGCAGCCAAAACCACCGGAGCAGGAGCCTCTCGTCTCCTGTTGCAAACCAAGAGCAGACAGGAACAAAATACACCTGTCCTTTAGCCGCGACATCTGAGCACCCTGCTCAGGTATCACATTTTCTCTGCCTAGCACCCAAGGAAGCAGGAGCCGCTCGCTTCATTTTCCAGAGAGTGAGTGGCAGCACAGACCCACTGAGGCTGCCAAGCCAAAGTTTCATGGGAAGGACACTCTGAAGACTGATCCCGCTCTATTTTCACAGCCCAGCCCTTTGCGGTCTCGCCTTTGGAGATGGACGAGTCAGATCATACCTGCCGGGTGGGAAAGGGGAGAGCTGTGCTGACAAGTCCCACCTACCGGCACCGGGAAAGGGAGATGAGGGTGTCGCAAGTGCCGCAGCTCTAGCCTGTACTCAGCTAAGCCGAGCCCCCGAACTCCAAACTCGTGGAAGTTTATAGTTCAAATCCACAAGGTATTAATCTAGTTCAGTCACTTCCAACACAGTCACTAAGCTGCCAAGCAGCAGCGTTGGGAGTTACATAGAAATAATCCCAGCCTGAGCTTCTTGTGGCATCATAAATTGCCTGTGTCGTCAGTCAGCAGAAACCTGAGATGAAATTCTTTCCTTTGCAGTTAATTATTTCCAAGCCTTTGCAGCCCTAGCAGAACTGGTGAAAGGTGCTGAACTGACAGCCCTGGAGAAATAGGCTTTCCATTTGTCCACAGAGACAGGCAGAAGTGAGCCAGTAGCGAGAACTTCAACCTGCTCTGCCAATGTGCTGCAAAGCTTGTGCTCGAGTTGGACTACTCTTCTTTCCTACCAGTCCATGCTAAGCAGCTCTGCTTGCGTGCCCCTGAAAAACCACAGCCTCAGACTTATGCAGCTTACTCGCAGGGCCAAACCCAATGTGAATTTTAGCCTGTGTGTCTGGCAGCAGGGTGAAGCTGCCTCCTCCAGACCCGTTGCTGACGTTTATCATGGCCAGGTGCAAATCTTCTTGCACTGGCCTAGCGCCATGAGACCAGCATGTTTTTAAGAATTTCACCCTCCTACCAGACAGTGTTTTTCAATATTTTGCATTAAATCTTCTGCTGTATTTGATTAGCCTGCAGCAGCTGTTTTCCACTCTCACAACAAATCATAAATCTATAAGCTTATGTGTGAGAGACTGTCTGTGCCTAAGAATGCCTGTGTCTGAGAAACCGCGCGACTGCACAGCTGCGTATGAGCCTATACCTGAACACAGGCTTGAGTGAGAAAGAGCGAATCAATAAACCCTCATACATAATCAAGTTTGCATCTACATTGGAGACCATATGATTATACAGTGTGGTTTATAGTTGTTTGTATATGCATGTGTGTAAGAATTCCCAGTTGGCTATGCAGACAAATTTGTGTAATTCTTTAAATGAGCGTTCTACACAGAGAACATGAGAATCAATGTTAATAAAAGCTTGATTGCACCAGTGTTAGCTCATGTATGTGCATATACTTCTTCAAAGGAAGGTAAGTTTTAGCACAAGCATGTACAACACATGAACACGGGGATATCAGAGCACAGGTAAGAAAGTGTTATGAAGCCCTGATGCACCCATTCCCATGCATAAAAACACGAGTCCATGTGCAATCGGGTTTGTGATTGTGTGTACTCAGTCAAGAACTGCTTATCGTGAAGCCGAGATCTCCTGTCCCATGGCCAATTCAGATAAGGAGAGCAAATGGCTGAAAGAGAAGGGAGGGGAAACTGCTACATACATTAAAAAAAAAAAAAAGGCGTTATTCAAAGACTATAAAAGGCAAAAGTTTGGATGAAGGAGAAGAGAGAGGGTTGCCAAGTAGTTACAAAAAAAAAAAAAAAAAAAAAAAAAGAAGGAGCAAGCTGCTGCCAGGTCTTGGCACGTGTGCTTTTACTTGCATAAATCAGTCACTCTAGACCTATGGTAGTTCTTGCTGACAAGCTGTCAAGCTCCTTGGCTGGGGGAATAGGGCATGTGCTTTACATGCACTTACAGAATAGTAAACTGTTATTAAAAGTGGGAAAAAAACCCAGCCTGATTTACTTGTGGTTTTGCCTGCTCAGCTGTATTATCACAGAACAAATTCACTCGTGCGCCGAGTAGTCGGGGTACATGGAAAACTACAGGCTAACCTCCCTCTGGAAGCACTTGACCTCTTAAGGGGATAGGCAGAAACAAAACATCTCCAAGAACAGAGAACATTAAGTGAAGAAATAGGCTAAAGCCACAGAAATGCTGTGCGGATTTCAAACAGCCCGAAGCACCGAGGAACGTGCTTCACCCATGCTTTGAACCGGACAGACACCTGTGAACGTCTCAGCCTGGTTCAGGAGATGGGGAAAGCACCTCTAGGCAGGCTTAGATCAGGGTTGGGATTGGGCCCGCTGCTACGTAAAACCCAGACACGTTAGCTGGGCCCAGAGCGGAGAAACTGCATAAGCTCGGTTAGCAGCCAACAGTCCTGAGTCGCCCGGGGGTTCGGTGAAGGCAGCGGAAGGTTGCCGTTTTCGATGACGAGGGAAGCGGAGAAATGCGTGTTTTGTCTGAAGGCCGCTGGGACCACTGGCGAGAATGGGCTTTAGACAGCAAAAGATAGGAAGGATGGATGCTCAGCTGAAGGGAGGAAAGGAGAATTAAAAGCAGAAAAGCCAAAAAATGATTTAGTGATGTTATACGAAGAGAATAAATAGATAATTGTCTGAGGAAAACCTGACCAGACTAGTTCTCTCTGTATTGACTTTGCAGTTAAGTACAGCCTCATCGCTGCCTTCCCACGTTACAGGGCATTCATCCTGTTTTATCACTCGGCGAGCTGCACAAATGCACACACGTATATAAATACGGGCACGCACCAGTCCGGACGATCTGCCCGCGTTGCCCCACCAACACACCACGTTGGCACTCATCCCGACGCCCATCCAGAACCTGTCGGCCTTCCCAAGACAGATGCCTGTTTTTCTAGTCTATCCCACATAAGGCACTAGCCCATTTTGGGTGGTAATACGGCACCCCCAGTGTCAGTCCACACAGCAGGTTTTTAGGAAACATGCTTGTCAGGCTCTTCAAACCTACAAGAATAAAAGGAGAAACCCAGCAAAGATATGAATTTCTATGGTGCCATTTGTAGCAACGCTTCCAAAACTAGCTTTGGCTGGAACGCAGAGAGTTGGATCATGCTGATCCAAGACCCACAAAAGGCACGGGGCATCCTTATTGGAAGGGATTGAGTTTTTCTGTATGGCTTTTACTGTATTCCTCAGTTTATGGGGTGTCACCCCACACCTCTGCTGTAACCTGTTCCGATCAGTCCCCAGGGCTGGTTTGTCCTCAACAGCCCATTTATGCCACTCTCTTGAGTTTTACTGCTTATTTGTTGTAGTCATGTTTGGAGGAAAATGCTTATAAGACCAAACCAGAACTCATATTTTAAAAAATAACTCTCTGTTAACAACACAAAACTGTACAACTGCTGCAGCCTAAATCTTAACCCAGATTGAGAGCTTATTTGAGCATGCAAGCAGACAAAATTCCAGTAATAATCCTACGACTAATTCGCACGGTGTACAAGTTCTTCAGGACATGGGCTGTGGATACAATGGAAAAAAATCGAGAAAATGAGATGTTTGTGTGGATTTGCAAAGCAAGGCTGTAGCCAAATCAAGCGCTCAGGGTTTCCAAATCACAGCTCCTGGCCCCAGCTGACAGACTCGCTGCCTTGCTAGTAAGACTTCAACACATGACCAGAAGAGCGCACGGGGTGCTTTGAAATGGCTTGTGCTGTTGAGGTCTCAGGGTGGATCGTGGGGAGAAGGTCAGACTTGTGCAAGACTTGTGTGTTAAAGTAGGTCACTGATCCAACCCATCCATTTAGGGTTATATGCCTTACTGATGACTTCAGCATCTAACTGTCTTGACAACACCAGCGAGGAAGCACTGCTGCCAAAACATTAATGGATCTAGGGCAAAACTCAGCCCCGAGCAGGAAGCCAGTGTAACACCCAGGCACCTTAACCACCTTCAAAACAATGCTTAGCCGGGATTTGAAGTTCATATAAGCAAACCGAATCGTTAGCAAGCACGTTCGCAACAACAGTTATGTCCCTGGGTGGTCTCTGCAGTTACACAGAGGTCTGCATCGAACACGTTCAACAACTTTTCTACATGTTACTGAGGATCACTGCCTGCCTTTTACACATGGGGACAGCCAGGGACTTGCCCAAATGGTGGGTTGTGCAACAGAGAACTGTCACTGGACACCATCACAAAACCCGCAGGCTCTTACTTTTTGAACAATAACAGCATACACCCAAGCCCAATCGAACCAAAAAATCAAGTACAAATACCTCAGTTGTTAAGTATATAGTTATCTCAGGTAGTTTACTTTGGTCTTCTTTAAAAGGTGTGGCTGTGAACAAGTCATGAGGCATGGGGGATTAAAGGAAGGGGGAGTAAGAGGTTAATTGGATTCTATTTGGAGAGGGATTTAGGTTGGCTGAGTTCTTTCAGTCAGCAGCACATAGTGGAACATGTCACTTGTAATTGAGCTAATGAAACACCTCTGGAGATAAAAAAACACAAGCTAAATTCAGACTTGGCTTAGAGACTTGAAGTTCATTCACCACAAGGTTATGCAGAGATGTAACTGCTTTGTTTAAGGACAGTGGGCTGGAAAGGTAACAGTGGAACTGGTTTTACTTTGCAAAATCTGTTTTTTCTCACTCAAGGCTGCTGGACCTAGGGGTAATTAAGCAGATTGTTTTGTTATGGACACTCTTCCAGGACAGGAATCTAAACTCTGCCAATATGCTAATGCAATTTACTAAGTCCAGCCTCTCTCCTGCTCTAATGATACTGTATTTGTTTTCCATAAATAGAATAGGGAGGGCAAGCATTTTGCTCCATGGTTATGGCAATGGAACTACACATGGCTTACTTGAAAGAGGGCTGCAAATACCTGCCCTTCTCGATGCACTTTCATGGTGGGCTGCCATCTTCCAGTGCAGTTCCTTTCGGTTTCCATAAGGGGAATTAAGGGTTTGTTTTCTAGTCTTCAAAGCCATGACAAAACCCCCTCTGCCCCACAGCCAAACTACCAAACATGACTCGAATGCAAGTAAGGGAGTGCTGGCTTCCTGAGTCTGCCAAAAGACTAAGCCAGAGTCTTGCAGGGAACTGCATCCACTTTGTGAAAAATGGTAATCATCTGAAATTACCTTGTCTTCCAAGTCAGGAAGAAAACCTTTAATAGCAAGGTATACCATGGAAAAAAAATCTGAGATGTTTTCAGGAGGCAATTTCAAAAACATAGAGGTATTTTGTCAAAAAAAAAAAAAAAAAAGTCTGTCTTTTCAAAATGAGCCACCAACTCAGAATGAAAGTTACTTTCTAAATTAAAAAGTTGCAGTGAAAATTAGTTTCCAATTTTGTGGGTTTTATATTCTTGCTTTGGGGATAATTACAATAAGCCAGTAATTTTCTTTCCAAGACACTTCTAGAAAACCAAAACTCCACTTCTTCATTCCCCCTGTCTCCCTTCAGGAGTTTAAGAATAAAGTTAGCTTTAATGAGAAAAGAGGACGTGCTTGACATCCCTGATTAAAAAAAAAAAAAATACAGTAATGAATTTTATGCAGTTGTATAAAAAATATTATGGGCACGAGGACCTCAGTCTCCGAGTGCACTAGAACATTTCTGTGCCAATCTCACAACACAGGAAACCCTGAAATGATGTGGCTGCACCCTGTGTAAGAGAGAGCGATAACAGCACACAGCACTGCATAAAACACTAAGTTACCGCATGAGGAGATGGGGTGTAGACTTACGCCTATAGCCTCTGCATAGATTGAGATGGCAAGGAGATCCAGGAGGCTGTTTTTTTATATCCTGGCAAGAGTGAGGTTTGTTCAGCAGGAATTGCCTCTTTCTCTTTAACTCCTCCTGCTGTGGTCTGATTATTCCCTCTTCCTGCTGAGGTTTGATTCCTCCTTCTCTGGCTTTAGGAAAGGAGACAGGTAAGTAGCTGCCTGGTCTACTAGCAGGTACCTAGAAAATGGAATGTCTCAGGTTAATTAAGGGATCAAAATAGCCAAGGTGCTGAAGGAGGGGAAAACAGGCCCTGGTGTGTCAAGCAAGTTGCATTCTGTGCTGTTAGATTCTTTGTCTCTCCCAACATCCAGCTCAGAGTCTCTGTGTTGGACAGCAAACAAAAGAAAGGCTTTTTCAGAACACGGGTCCTGCAAACGCACTTTGAGATGGGAATTCAAGCTGCAGGCTTTCTGGCATCATCACTGGCAATAAAGACAAAAACAGATCGTGCCCAGTTACAGCTCTGCAGCTGATTCAGTGAATTTGCACAAATGGCAACTGATGGGGAAAAGGCACCGTTGCCACCAGAGTTCAGCTAACAGTTCAGCTGCCAGTTCTCGAAAGAAAGGAATCCAGTTCCCTCCCCCAAAGCTGCATTGCTCCTATAGCGCTCAAAGAGGGGCAAAACCAGTACCAAAAAAACTACTCAAGACATCACAGACAGAGAAAAGGATCATCTCCATGGAACAGCTTTATTGTACTGAGGGCTCTATAGCCACTCTTTTAATGAGAGCCTTACTTTAAAGGCAATCAGTCCTGGATTATAAACTATATAATATTCAAGGAGCCAAGAGCTTGCTATTTCACATTAAGTGCTATTAATTGTTCTGGTTATCGTGTTGTGCAGTTTGACCTAACCTACCGATTTCCCCCCACTCCTGCTGCAAAACATCCATCACTTTTTAAAGGGTTACATAAAGCTACAGGGAAAGGTTCTGGTTTGTGTTAGCTTGATTGCTATAGACTTTAATAAAGCACCCATCACAGCTGCCTAGCCACACTATAGATCAAGCTCCTATAATTCTTTTCATGTCTTCAGAGGGGAAGGCTAAGCAAAACATAAAATTTAACCTCCCAGTGCTTTATTTCTGGCTTGGAGAGATGTCAGAAGCCATGCAAGCTTTCACTTTTTCCTTGCCCTCTCAGAATCCACAGCAACAGACGGAAGGAAGAAAGCATGAAAGGCAAGCAAGGACAACAAGATGGCTGCACAGACCGCACTCTTCATGTCACCTAACAGCATGCCGAGGGTAATATGCAACACGGAATTACTGGCCCAGGAAAGACAAGTGTAAGCAAGTGGCCTTTGGAAACTCAACAGCTAAGGTAGGTAGCCTTGAGATCAGCTTTTTTTCCTCAACAACAAGGCTACCGGGGATGAAGCCACTTGTCCAATGCCTGCTTGTGGCAAGCCTGGCAGGGAATCCAGCACAAAAGGTCATCACAGCTGAGCACGCATGTACGAATAGTGAGCGTGCTATATTCTGCAGGTTTTCTTTGGCACTTTGCTCACTGAACCTGTGGCATACAGCGTAGTGAATTCCCTGGATGACTCACACTAGCACACATCAGTGGGATGTGTAGCAAACCCGTCTTGTGTAGGAGCCTCCAAAATCGGCTTCCTTCTCCCCCACTGGAAGCAACAAGCTCAAGGCTCCTCTGCTTCCTACCACTCTGGGTGGAAAAGGTGAGGAGGAGCAAAGAAACAACGGCTTTAATTCCTGTTGCCCATCTCTTCCTGGATGCGTTACTCCCTGAATCAACAGGAGAAACTCTGGAGAAACAGAAAAGCCACAGTATTTCTTTGATGAGACATCCACCCTGGCATTGTTTTATACACCTACCTCACAATGGCAAATTAATTCCAGGAGGTTAGCTCATGTCCGCGCAAAACCATTAATGGTATTGAACAGTAATTGCATCCTGCCTCTACCAGACAAATCACTGAAAATGAGTTGGGCACAACACCTGTACAATACAGGCAGGACTCAGGCTTTGCCAGTAGCGCCAGCTAGACTAAGAATTTCCCTGAGTTTTCTTTACATGAATTCAAGCGCTACCAAATGGTATTCGCTCTAAGGAAGCATTCCTCTCCGAGATGCCAGACACTGCCCGTGCAATACGCAGCAGCCACGTTGCCTTCAGTTCCACTCGAAAACATCTGAACGCCTGCCAGATGGTGAGTGGAGGAAATAACGTGTATGCACACACACGTACGTGGGCCTTCTCCTCAGATGGCGTGAATCGGTGACACCGGAATCACAAAATCCAATGATACAATGTGCTTTTAACATTTAAAAACATACAGTTTTTAAAAAAGAGTTTTAAAGTAAAAGGAACTTGAACAAAATTAAAATATTGAACTACCTCACTGTCAGATAAAAAAAAAAAGGAGCTGTAAGCCTGAGAAGATAAAATTCTGCCTCTAACACAAATAGAATTTTTAAGAGCAATTCACTTTGTCTGTTCTTCAAGGAGATTTTTCACCCTGGGCTTGAGCTCACTTTTGAAAAAGAGGCTGACCTGAGCATTTTTTAATTTACTTAAAACAAGCCAACCCAAAGCCATTTCTTTTTGCTTGGCTCTTTCTTTCTCTGTATTAATTTCAATTCAATCAACGAGGCAGTTGCATAACTGTTGTTTATAATTGGTGTCACGTCAACCCTGAAACTGATCACTGCAACACTGAAGTTATATAAAAGGTTTTGTTAGGGTTTTTGTTATTTTTCTTGTTTAAACTGTGGGAAGATGAAGTCCTACCCTGGAGAGACGTTTTGGTTTTCTGAGCTCTGTTGCCTATTAGTCCTATGCTTTGGTGTCTTTCTACCCAGTTTTGTTTTACGCAGTACAAGGGTCTGTTTATGCACATAACTCTCCAAAACCAGTTCTGTGCACCCCACTAATACACAGGCTATAAAATACACTGTGCTGAGTCAGAGAAGCAACTGGCAAAAGTAAAGTTCACAAAATGGGTAAGCTCTTAAGGAGTGATTTAAACACATTTCTGGAAAGGCAGACTATTTAAATGCTTAAGTGGACTGGGATTGTAATTTACTTTGCTCTTCTGAAGCCCGTGGACTCTTACCCTTCACTGATGTAGTATCAAACCCTGAGGGATCATTTCTCCTTCTGTGTGTGTCAAAATGTCTTCTTCACTTACACACACAAAAATGATCCTGGAATTGAGACTCACCTCCTCTACCAGCCCACAAACACATCATGGTTTCCTTGCTCCTCTCCCAACACTTCTGGTTATTCCCCTTTGACTCAGAGGTGTACTCACCTGGGAGACTTCTCCCCTGCCTCCAAAGAATTCAGATGATCCATTTTACCATTAGTTTTCTGTCCTTCTAGAGGCATGAATGCCAGGGACATACTCAAAGCTATCTTGGGCCCAAGGTAGTTTGAAGCACTGCACTTTTTTTGGTAGTTTGTCTGCACTGCAGACATAAATGCTTTAAGCCAACAAATAATTAAGGACTGTATTTTGGTTTGGTGTAAATGAATACTGTCCATATTTATTCAATGTTCCTTCATACTTCACAGCAATCTGCTTGTAGCTGACATTGTTTTTTCTTGGAAATAGTCTGGAAAATGTCAGAGTCCATGCACAGAAAAACCTAAAGAGAAAAATATAATGAAGTACCACCAACACGCCACCGCTCCAAAAAAACCCCTCTCAGGACCACAGAATATATCTGCTTCCTTCCAATTAATATCTTGACCGTAAGTCCTGCCTCCCTGTGGAGGAGAAGCTTGTTTAGAGATGAGCACAGGATTGCAGGAAACCATGCCTCTCCTTTTCACTCCAAACTCAAGCTTGTAAGGGCTAACAGAAGAGCGAAGCAAGGCTCTGGCTGGAGGTTTAAGCTAGTAACCTGTTTCATCTGATGAGAATTAACCAAGAAAAAGACAGTAATACCAGCTGTTTCTGTAGGGAAGCAGCAGGGAAAAAGTTGGTCAATCAATGTTTTTGTATGGTCGTTGTTCAAAATTCCTTCTGAATGAGCACATACAGATTGTGTGTGCGCACACGCCTGCATGTACAGGAGAACAAGCAGTACTTTGTGAGAAAAAACTGCTACCTTCTAAATGATGTGAGTATTACAAAACACAGGGCCTGAGCATCTAGCTTGATGCAGGCATACGGAAGACTGGGAATGCAGTTTAGCCAGATGCAGTGGATGTATTCTCAAAGATACCCCCCCATAAATCCAATCAGTTATATTAGAAACAGGGGGGATGTCTAAGAGTCTGTGATAGTGGCACAGTCACCCAAATGAACATACAGTTGAGCGAAGCACCTCTCTTACATTGAGGTCATTAACTTCAAAATTTGGATAGAAGAGTTCAAGCTTCAACAATTAGAGGTAAAGGTTCAAGTGAGATACAGAAATAGATGCCCCATGAGTTGCTCTCTAATCTTCACCAGGAGACCTTGTGACTGAGACAAAGGCAACTCATGATCAAAGGCAATTAACTCAAGCGTTGAGAGTGGTTTTCAAACACACGGTTTTCACTCTGGGTGTCTGTGGCCTATTTCTAAAGGATCTGTGAAAGGCAATGAAGAAAACCAGGGCTACTATCAGCAAGTGTATAATCTGCTATTCAAAAGCGCATGTCTCCTCTGAAAAAAGCGTTAACAGATCCCAAAAATCAGAATAACTGAAAACCACATGTCTCTGAGCTGTAACCGAGGCTCTAACATGGACACACTTACCCTGCTCTGCTTGCTCATGGTCTCACAGCAATCTCTGCTCTAAGAATGGTGATGACAGTTACGCTCGGTACTCTGGAGATGCAGCACGCACAAGCAGCTTGTGAAAAGCACTTTATACATAATCCAAGCCAGGTTTCTCTTAGCAGCTTCATTTTCACCAGGATATCACATATGTAGGAATGGTGCAGTAAGCCCTGGGAGAACTCTGTTCCCTGCTCTACTACATTCTCAGTAGCTACGAGTTCAATCTCACCTCAGCTGCTCTCCTCTGTGCAAAAGAAATAGTACTTCATTACTGTCAGGAATAAAATGCTTAAACGCTATAAGGAAGCCACGGAAAAACTTCAATAGTGTACATTTGCTTCGTTAAGGATGTCTAAAAGATGTTTCATACTGAACTTAAACATCTGGTTGTGCTTTGGAAAAAATCCACTCAAGTCACAAGTCTGAACCTCGATATCCATCAAAGGTATGCATTTTAGCAGTCTTGCCTTAGCTTTATGATAGTATATGTTCATATACAGTCATACAGGCTTTAGATTTGTAATGGTCTGCTAAGCATCACTGCATACTCCTAACTGGGTCGGTCTGTCTTCAAAGAAGCAAAATTCCTGCTTTTACAGGAGACCAATAGAGTCAAAGCCTTTACATCTCAAACTTCATTCTCTCTAAAGCCTTCACCACGTATCTTCCCTCTTCCAATTACGCGTTTGATAAAATACTTCTGTCCCTATGCAAGGTGCTCAGGAAAATGAGAACTCAGAATTTAGAAACTCTTAACCCTCTCCCAATCCAAAGTTCATTGTGGCTGCTTACTCTGCACCATGGAATGCTCTTCCATTTTTGTTTTTACTCCCATGTCAGATGCTGAACACAACTGGACTGCTAGTGTATTCATCACGCCAGCCTGCTTGTTATTCATATAGGCTACTGGGTAGAGTTATAATCATTTCAGCCAAGCAGTTACAAAACTTCCATTTTCCTACCTGTGCCCTAGCTATGTGTTGATCCAGCCAGCATTCCAGCTTGGTCAGACAGGTGGGTCTGTAGGAGGCAAATTAATTTAATTGCAAGGGTTGCCAGAAACAGCAGAGGTGTATTTTAAGTCCCATGACTCTAGGCTGTTTCATGACAATTTTGAAGTGCACAGCTGTGATCACGATGACTCTGTCTACTGTCCTTTTTAAAGATCTTCTGCTTTGACTAATTTGATTAGGCTCATTCTTGGCTGGCTTTCCATCAATAAAACCCCGTTCAAAAGATGGCCCCACCGCTTTTGCAGAATACAGCCTAAAAGAGAACATTAACAAAAGGAAATGTAATACACAATGGAAAACTAAACAGAAATGTGTACTTTATTCTTAATACTCTTTACTCATGTAACTTCTCCAATCATTTATTAATGCTTATTTTGTTTTACACTACCTTCCTCTCAATGACAGCTTCAGCATCAGTGACTTGTCCTCGCAGACAACTATTTTGAGGCTAATTATAAGCAAAAGTTATAAGAGAATGTAGCTCTAGCAACAGAGTTACTAGCTTTGACCTGGTGTAAGAAGGTGCCTTTTGTACTATAAGACAAACTCTGGTATAGTTAAATAACGACACAAAGCAAAGATATACTCCATAAAACATTAATATTTTAATGAAAAATCTTAGCTTCATGTTTCTATCCAAAGA
>JANHGO010004315.1:0-25261 GCA_024606505.1 Aquila spilogaster | reverse complement strand
TTGTGGTTTTTATTCTTTACAGCACATGCCATTGCTCTTAATATGTGGGGAACACATATTAAGTCTAAACCTTTTTTTCAGTAACCTCCTGAAATGGATTTTTTCATATCTAAATTGAAGCCAAATAAACGTTATTAACAGCTGTATTTTTACAAAGTGTTTGAAGGAGGGGTTAAACTCAGGATTGTTCAATTAACATTTCCCAGGCACCATGTAAGACCAGCATGTTTGATGGATGGACAACGTAAAAAAAGGCTCTGAGGTATGAAACAATGTCAAGGGAATTCAAATAACATGACAAGTTTCAGTACAAATAAAATAAAACCCAATCTTTCCCTTTGAAAAACATTCAGAGGCTGGCTTCGCATTAATTCACATCTTCCTGGAAACTGTTAGATAGCTATCAATTTCTTCTTATATATTTATTGTAAACATTGGTACAAGATGTTCTGATTGCTTCCAGGAAAATCCTATTAGTTACAGTTGTATAGAATCAATTTCACATAAAAATCATACAGCACAGTTACAGAGAAAAAGAAATCTGTAGGCATCTAGTGTAATGAACAAACCACTGTGGTTTATATCCATTGCAAAACTTCAGCAGAACAATTGGCACCAGTACAATATTGCAAGTTAAAGATATTAGAAGAAGCTGTTTAGGAAAAAAACATTTAACCACACTTAAAAGGCTAACAGAAAAAATTAAATGATTACTATTGTTTGTGTTCTAAAAGGATGTAATTGACCTCAATCACATAAATAAAATAATCATGCAGACCAATATTTGGACTCATTAAAAAGCTGACATATTCCTTTACTTTGACTAGATGTCGAGAATTTGACATTTTATACCTTTACAGTGCAAAGATCGTTTGCAATTACTGCCAAAATAATAGCACACTGTATGAAAAAAAATGGTCAGGAATGTGCAGTTTATAAACCAGTCTGCCTTCCGCTTCCCCAGTCTAAATGTAAATAACTAATCCTCCAAAAAGCAAAACAAAAATGGATAAGAAAAAAATTAAAATTTCAGTATAAAGGCACTGTATGAATCAATAGCAAGGTTTAAATTGCCCCTCAGCAATTTCAATACAGGCTTTATTTTTTACGTGACTATGGAGAGATGTCTCTGTTCAGTAACGTTAAACAGCAGGGTTTCTATTTCGCCACGTTAAATGAGTCATTCTGCCTTTTTTTTTTTTTTTTTTTAATACATCTTTATGGCTGATGCTGGAAGCAACACCATATTTTCATCTCCTATTTCTCATCTGTGTCAGTGTCTTGTTTTCACCGCAAGGACCAGCAACCACAGCTAGCAGACCCATGTACTAAAGCAAATTCAGAGTTAAAATAGGCAAATCCTGGTCCTGTTGACTTCATTAAGTTTTCCAAGCCTGCCTTTTTTTCCTCCTGCCAAAGGCAATGAATATGCTGTGACGATGCACACGCTGCCCTACTTTGCCCATCACCTCGCCTGTCCCCACAGCTGGAAAAATGCTGCTGTGAGCAGGTAAATTCAGAGTATGGGACTGGAAAGGCAGAGCATGAGCGACTCATCCTCCTCCTTTGCCCAGGTACTGCATGCCTGGCAGTGCCCTGTGCTATGAAATTTAAGCAGAATTCGAGTTGAGATTAATGAGAGATTAAAACTTCCCGGCCCATTCATGGCAAAAGCCTAAGTCCCAGCAGCACCAGAGCCATGATTCTCATACAACCGTCTCAGCTCTGAGAGGTGAAGCTTTATGAGAAATGGAAGGCTCGACAGCAGCAGCTCAGCTCCGTGCCCAGCAGATGCCTTTGCCGCCACGGACCTGAGCGACCAAAAGGCAGCAGTGCCTGCCCGGTGCCAGCGCCAGGTCACCACTGCCCAGCACTTCGTGCTGAGACAAGCAAAAGCACAGGACCAGCTACGCTGGCCTCGCCTTTGTTTGCAGGAGGGTTTGCGCCCTGGGCAATGCGACAGGGAGCTCGAAGGAGACGGGAATCAGTCTCTCATCTCCCTCGTGGTTCCATTTGCCACGATCCAGCCAAATTTCACGTCAGAGTACGCAGCGGCACTAGTATTCATAACATGAGATGGGATTCCTTCAAGTTTTTGTCCACAGCAATGCTGTGGCTTTAGTTTTAGTCAGATCCACAACTGTGTTTCTATTAAGTGGTAGAATATCATAGAAATACTTATGACATCCATGCTAATACCAAATGAGTTCACGATGATTTACGTTTATTAGAGAAAAGAATATCAAAAGGATTATTAATGGCGCTACCACAGAGCTTTGGAAATGGTTGACAGTACAAGCTCAGAAACTGAGGAAGTGGATTTGGAGTATGCAGAGCAGAATATGAGGGTTTGCTTTTGGTGAGTAACAGCCTGTACAAATACTAAATCAAATAGCCACTTCACTAATCTTTTTGTGATTTTTTTTTTTTATTTTAAGGTTTTTCTAATAAAAGTCATATAAGCTAACTTTGAAATACTGGCATTAAAATCCATCAGTTAATCTGTGAGTAGTTCTTACAGAGACTGAGACAACTCCTTTCCATTTTTCTAACATTCCTAGCTATTTCTTTTTGTTTCATTTGCTTGCAAAACTAAACTAATTATTGTCTTACTTGATCCTGGAGTTTAAATAAGCCAGAACTAATAAAATAAGAAGAATCAGAGCTAGACTAAAATTTATAGGATTATCTGAAGGAATATTTTGCTTTGGACAATAATTTTTTTGAATAAACAAAAACACAGACAAATGTGAAAATATCAAACCATTGAAACACAGGCAAGCTGAAGTTCTCCTGGGCATTTTGTACTGCTTGGCAAATACATGTTAACAGTAAAGATGACTTACAACAAGCCTTAACTGCATAAGGCTATTCTTTAAGCCCAACATACCACACTGCCAAAAAAAATATTTTTTTCTTTGCTAAAGTTAAAGCTTCTCTCTCATGTCCATCAGAAGATGAGTGACAAGAACCTTGTATGGTAGGCGCAAACTTTCTTGTGGAGCTGAACAACCAGCCTGTTCACAACAACCTCTGCCAGGAGTGCACATGGACCACTGCAGGAGCCTGCATCCTTCACAGACCTGCATTTTCAATGTCCTCTTCTAGTGGGAAGGGCCGTGGTTTTAGACTGTGCCATCTGCGGTGGAAATGGCAGAGAGCTGCATATTTAGAGTGCTTACAAAAGCTGCACCTCTGGATGTTAGGACTTCATTAGATATAGTAGTGGAGGTGTACAGATGTGACCCTAGCACATAGACATAGGACTTAATGAGAAAACAGACTTGCTCCTGAGAGAGTAACATGGCCACACCAGCCTCATACTTCAAAGCCCACTGAACTGGATGCTAACCGAGCAAATACAACAGATTGAATAGCCTACGCCACCAGCAAAAACAGGCACAGAGGCATAATTGAGATCAGTACTAGCAAGCATTTTCTGGAAGATCAAGATTCAAAGGATACACACTGAAACCTGAAAAAAAAAGACCTGTATAGCATTTAGTCCTTGAAGGGTCAGCCACACTGACATTACCTTTAGAGCACGACAGAGTAAATTGGTTTAGGCTACTACCTCCTCAGGCATCTCATGATAAAACTCTCTCTAGCTGCTTTTCTCGCCTTCATTTAGTTGTCTTTTGGTCAATGTAGTAATGGGATGATGAGGCCCTGCCCCTTCAGGCTACAGAGTACCTCTCACCAGGTATGTGGCTCTTCTGTAAGATCAGCTCCTTTTCTTCCACGTTTACATTTTCAATCTGAACTAACATGTTGCCAGGAAAAAAAAAAAAAAAAAAAAAAAAGCAAACACCAAAAATCCCCCCAAACCCTTCCGAATTGTATAAAACCTCATGCTTTTCCATACTGACATGCAGCAGTACAGACCAAGACCATCAGCTTTTCTGTCCAACAAAGGGGAACTATGAAGCTGCCACAGGAGAGCTGCTACAGTGAAAGCATTTGCGTTTGTAGAATACAGCACCTGAAGCACATCAAGGAGTGCTGCCTCAGCCATCCATCGTGATGGATGTATTTTTCTGAAAATCTTCTCTAGTACTTTGCTATCAAATTTGGTTTCTGACACTCGCCTGATTTTTATGCTTTGTTTACAGAAAAGTAGCTTTACTGTTAGTGCACTGTGCCTGGGAGAGAACAGGATGCGTGTGTGCACCTGCCTTTGTTTTGCAAAGAACTTTGAGATGGAGCTGATTGTGAAGGCACTGTACAAATTGACACACTGTGGTTAAGTCAGAGCAAAAGGAAAACAGGCTGCCTAGATACTGAGCTTTCAATTTAAACCACAAAGGTACACAGCAAGCACTAATTCAAGAACAGGTGGCTTTTTGCTCATAATATTTTATGGCTTTCATTGCTTTACAGTGGAATGAGCTAACCCACAGCTCCCCTCTTGACCTACCCAACATCCTCAAGTTTAGTGAAAAACAGGTGTTTGGTATCTTGGCTTTCGCTGAGCACTCCCACAGCCAAGGGACTCTAGCAGTCTAAAAAACTCTCACTTTGGAATGGAAGGCAAATAACGGAGCATGTACAAAGTAACAGGTACGCACTCAGCAACTAAAAACTTTACCCACAAAAGTAATACTTGTCTTTTATATCCTCCACAGGTAAAAATGCAATAAAATGACATCAGTTCAGAAACTCATAAAAATCTCATGGAAACTTCTTTAAAATTGGGCAATTGTGATGAGCCTGGAGTTATTGGGAATCACATACTCAGTAAAAGCGCTGAGTTTCTCCACTTCTGGTACCAGGCCTGAGCTAAAACCTTAAATCCAAACTTGAAAACTCTGATGCCAATTTGAACAGAAGTGTTGCAGCTGGCAAGTCCTCACATTTTGTCTTCCTCAGATATTGCCTTCTATTGATATAATCAGTATTTATACTGTCTATTCTAAGAACTTTCTGAGTCTTGCTGCAAGACAAAGCCAAACAATAGGAAAAACCCAATTATAATGAAAGGAGTAGTCCTGCTAATGCTAAAGCAGTTAACGGAAAAAAAAAAAAAAAAAAAAGGCAGCAATTTGATACAAAATCTTAACAAGCAGGTCATTTCACAGAGCAAGATTCATACGCAGTGACACTCTTCTCTCAGTTGCCAGAGTTTCCATTTTCATACATGGTGAAAATGTATGCAGAGAGTGCTCATTTTATAGGATTACCTGTTAAATCAATATGAAAAAAAATCTTCTCTGAAAAGTATTTTTGAGTTGGTAGCTTTGGAAAAGTCAGTTGTTTGTTATTTAAATAAATGAATAAATAAATAAATCCAAAGATAGATTAATAGACTGCTAGGTAGAGAACTTGTGAAAACTATATACTGCTCACCAAGGCAATCGTGACACTTATGATGCTTATTCCATATGGATAAAGTTATACCAATTCACATTAGTACTTGATAGGAACTAGATAGGAGCTATTCATCTGAAGTGCCTATGGCTTCCACATATGATAAACACGGTTGTAGAAAGAGATGCCTACTATTATATGAAACTGGTATTTTATTTAAAGTATTTTATTGGACTTAGTGCATTCAGTTTAAAAACAATGTGTGACCTCAGAAAAGGGAAAAACATCTGCCTTCTTGTGTTACATCAGTCCATGGGGGTCTGTAATTTACTTTTTTTCCAACTTTAAACATTCAAGAATAATGGAAGGGCAAGCCAAGTAATATTAAAAAACCTCAAACAAAATAAAAGCTGAAAAATGTATATACATAAAACAGATCTGTGAAGCTGAAGTGAAATATTTCAGATTAACTGGCTAGTTGATTAATGAAGCCAGAAGGAAAAAGTCCAGATCAAGTTTAACATTATGCGTGTGTGCGCACACAGGCATGTATGTGTGTTTATTTCATGGAGTTCAAGTAACTGATATTTATACATCCTGATTTCTCTTGCCGTCATCAGTAGCCTACATCTTGCTTTTAGAATTAATTTATAATTGATTAATTTTACTCACAGTAAGGTTCAGAGTTTATGTTTCAGTATTTGACTTGGGGGGGGGGTAGTTCAAACTGTTTTGCCAAGGCATTTAAGCGACAGTTACATGTCATACAGGCAAATGTCTAGGGAATAAAACACTGTACCAATTGAAATTCAGTCTGAAAATGTTAAAGACCATCAGAATAGCTATAACAACAGTCTCACTAAAGATCAAATATGAAGAATAAGCATAAAGTTGTTCATTTCAGAAATAACAAGGCTAAAATATGCTAGCAGACTACGGGAACCCACTTTATAAGATCCAGTCACATAATAAAAACTGATACTTCCATCACTCTGCCATAGATAAATGTGTGCACATGTATGTCTGCGTTTAGACATTGGTATACATGGGACTGGAAGTTGGGGAACAGTGTGAATGACAGCACTGTGGTGTTTAGGTTTGAAAGGCTATTTTGGGGAGTGTGCGTGCATGTACGGCAAGAAATAAGTGAATGGACCAATTTGTGAGACCCAGAGAAGGAAAACATGCAGGGAAATTGATGTCTCATGCTGAGACTTGGAAGAGCTCATGGAATGAGGCGTGCGGGTGTCTCAAAGCTTCCTATGCACACCAACAGGTTTCCCAGGGAAGCTGCAACAGTGAATAAAGGCTCAAAATCTTTTTACATTATTTTTCCGTATTTTTGGCATAGACATGCCCAAAGCCCTTTGATTCAGACAATGCACAAATGGTTGTGATGAGACAGGGAAGAGGAAAAAAGTCTGGAAGAAAAAAGGGTGAGTACAGGAAAAGAGGTAATTTTTTAAATTTACTAGTAAAAAGTAGGTGCTAGAAAGTCTCATCTTCTCCTTTCAATTAAATATTCATTTTAGGGTCCCTGAAACAGAATATGATAGAGGGAGTGGACACACTTTACAGATGAACTCCTGGGGAACCTTCTGAATATAAACCACAGGGCAGAAGAGAGACATCTGTGTGAGGTGTCAGCAACTGTATAAACAAGGACTTGTGGAAGCTATGCGTGGCTCAGCAAGGTATATCTGACTTTTGTGATACATATTCCATACAAATGAGCTATGGAAAGTGAGATGAACAGTGTTAAGAAGGGCTTGAAATGACGATGCCAAAATATATGGAGAGGAAAACAGAAACGTGAGGAAACCTGCAATTCCAAAAAGGAGCTGAGAATAAGGATTGCTATCTTGTCTTAACAGATTCAAACTTAAAGGCTTTCTAGATATTTCTACAACACAAAATAAACCCACTCATCTACTCAGAAGAGCTTTATGAGGCAGAGGAGTTGAATGTTAACAGCTTCATTTTCTAGTACCAATCTAATAAAAATGCCTAGCTTTAAAATATGTCCATCTTAAAGTCACAAATCAAGCAGTATAGTATATTTCCTACAAATATTTGTAATTATCATGAAGTAGTACAGGAGCCTTAAGAATGCAAACAAAAAGAGCTCCTGAAGTAAAGCCTATTGATGTTACCTCATACTTCACTGCTACATACACAACGGGGCAATATGCAGCATAACTTCTTGCATGTGTTCAAACTCAAAAGGCCTGATGGACATAAGAGAATAAGTAAGGTGCAAAAACTGATGTCTAAGAAATCAAACCACTAGGTTAAAAGGCTTTCACAGTGCTTTCAAATCAACCTACCTGGAGACATTTTTCTGTCGTTAAGGTATATTCAAAAAAAAGTTTTTCTGGAGCTGCTATAGCCGAATCAAGCACTGCCTACGCACTATTTTTTTTTTTTTTTTTAATGACCTCCTGATCGTTATACAATCTTGACTAATTTCTGCAATTAGAGAGGTTCATTTTCAGAGACTGAGATGCTAATGTTCTTGAATTAGTTTTTATGGTTCGGAGCTTTTAATTTGAGATTTAAAAACCATCATAGCTCACAAAACTAAATAAACTGCAGCTAATGAAATTCACAGAAGTGGAGTGCTCACAGAACATTTCTCACTAGCTTTCCTGGATGATTTATTGACAGCTGGTTGTAAAAACAATTTTATTAAAGGTCATAATGTTTGGTTAGGAAAAAAAAAAATTTTAATTTATGGTGTAATTAGCCTTCCTGCAATAGGCATGATGCCAGACCCATCACTTACGAACTTTGGCTTTGAAATAAGCACTTGGTGTTTTTAATTATATCTTTGAGAACATGTTCAAAGGAAAGACCCCAGTGATGTGGTGTTACTTTCTCTCTATAGCCACTTTATGGCCATTATAATGGCCACAGTAATAGATTTACTTGTACTGATTGATATGTAGTGATTGTACAGCAGCAGTACCTGAGGAGCACGGGCGGGATGTGTACACAGCAACAGAAGCCATGCTCCCTGGAGGAAGCCATTTGGGATCTGCTCTGTGTCTAAGTCTGCTCCAAGGGCTGGGATAGTTTGAAGCGTGCAAGAATGACCAAGCTTGCTAAGCAGTTATAGTTTTTTTTAAATATCCCTGAAATGTTATCTCTGCCCTGCCTGTTCTGTGGCAGAAAGCCAGACAGGAGCCCCAGGTCCCCTACCTGTAGGGGAGCACTGTTGCTCCTCTGGGAAGCAAGGCCTAGCATCAAGATATGACCCACACGCTTTCTTATGTTTCTCCATTTTATTCTTCAGTTCTGAGCTTTATTTTTGCTGTTATTTCTTTCTGAACCACAAAATTAAATTGGCAGGGGGAATGGGATTAAGGGAGCAAGCTTGTTGTAGGCATCCAGTAAACCTCCAGCCTTTCCCAGGTGGGGTTCAACTGTCTGGCAAGAGCAGGGCTGTGGATACTGACTGAGCACTTACATACAAGGTGTCACTCAGCAATTATCAGCCTGGCCATGAATATTTATCTCCATTCCTTTTCACCTTGTTATGCCATTTCTGTCATGAGGTTTCTAAGATCATATATTGTCACAATAGACAGCTGCAAAACCCATGAGAGGTTGCCAAATCGCTTTTAAAATAGGGAGAGTTTCTGATCTGAACTTCAGACAAAGATTTAACACCTGTATGGAGAGCCAAAGTTAGGAGAGTCAGCACTGGCTTTTCTTTCACTAAAATCTAGAAGAGGCAATACAAATTCCCCTACAGAGAAAACATCTTGGGTGAAGAGCGCCTGTGAGGATAATTCCTGTGACAGCCATTAGGGGAGCATTAGGAGCCTCAGATCCTGAAGTGCCAAGTTAATCTTTCCATCCTCCAAGTGGTTCCACACAGAGCCTACCCTTCAGAACATGTGTTGTCAAGAGACATTTTCATGAAACTTAAGACATGAAAGTCTGCCTAACACTGTAGAAAAGTTATAAATCTAACACCTAAAAGTCTGAGACCCGTATGTGTTTTTTACTAGGAAGCACTGCACCAGGTATCACTGCACATCAGCCATTCTGCCCACCTTTGTCGCCCATAGCCCTTTTAAAAATTGATCCACACATCCAGCTGTATCTCCGTCAATTTTAAGTGAGGCAAAACAGAAAAGGAGCTTGAAAAGGAAACAGTTTTGTTGCAGAAAGTCTCCCAGGAGGGACTTCAATTATCTCCCAGTGGGAGTCTCAAACTGGGCAAGAAAGGAGTCATGTTAAGCCAGAAAAATCAGAAATGTTAAGGTAAACCCAGCATTAATTCCACTTCTTGACTAAAACACTGTTGAAAAGAAAAAAGGCTCACAGCTGTGGGGCACCTGAAATCTAACACAGAGCTGCCTAATCCAATTAACATTTTTCTCATTTGTGACTACATTTGAATCCTCTACACAAAACATCTCAGAAAGCTTTATCCATCAAATCAATATAAACATTGAAGTATTGCCTAAAATTAGTTAGCAGTGAATATGTGCCCACAGAGCTGCCACGGAGAGGTGTATTGTGTGTGAACATCCTGTCCCAGGGCTAGAGGCATTTGGCAATACACATCAGCAGCGCTCAAGATAATGTTTTCAAGAAGCCAAAAATCACACTGCCAGGTCCTGCCAGACATGATTCTGGAAGTTTTGGTGGCACTGCCTAGCACTTCCTTGAAGCAAATGCCTCAAGGAGGCATTGATGTTGAGCATTAATGAGCAAGATGACTCTCCCCTAGGCTCTGCCGTTACCATTAAGCACATAAAGCTGTGTCTAGACACAGCAGAAGGCAAAGCAAAAGGCAAACACATCCCTTTCTTTGAAAAGGTTTTCTTGTGTTTTTCCCAACTCACTCAAGAACCATCATTCTCCTTCTGTTGCTCTATTTTCTAAGACACGTCATCACTTACAAGACATGAGCAGGGCCAGGAAATGTGAAATTGTTCAAGAAAAGTAGTTTCTCCCAGCACCACAGAAAACTTGAGGCTCAGGTTGGGGAAAAGCAGTGGAACAGACAGTTGAGTAACTGTTCATTAAAACTCTGCTCTGCCCTTTCTTAGAAAGCCTGTGATCACCAATTAATTCTTTTTATTTTGTTTTTACTAAAGTAACATTATATAGGTTTACAGAATCTCATGAGACAGTCCTTGTAATTCAACCTGAGAAAGACACATACTTCGTCAAAAGAGCAGTTGGTTTCAATGATCTACTAAGAGTCCCAAAGGGTTCTTTTACTAATTTTTGAATACAATTATTAAATATTATTTGGCAGCATTGTGCTTTTTCTGGCTCAGCTTCTTCAAAACAAATGCTTTATAATTAATTTTGTTTCAGTCCAGTTGAATGATCTAGAGTTAATTCCAATATAATTAAATCCTTTCTTTGGAATCCTTCTCGCCCCAAGTCTCCCCCTCTTCCTCCTCAGCCTTCAATTTTCACCACCACCACCCTCCACACATGGGTCAGGTATAATTTTGTGAGGGCTCAGATTGTTCTTCTCCTACTGATATAAAAGAGATTCCTCAACCTCTTACAGGTTGAAGCCCAAAGTGAGCTTAACTCTTTCTTCTATATTGCATCCGTTTCGGTTTTTCAAAGCTAATAGACATGTGATACATAGCCTGAAAGATTTATTACAAAATTAAATCAAAGAAAAACGCATATACAGTATACTAAATTCAATTAGGAATCAGCTAATCAAGAAAATGGTATTAATTACGATTTTTTCTAAGGAGCCAAGGGATATCCAGAGGTAATAAATTACACAGACTGCTCCCTAAATCAAATAACACCTCATGTCTGAGACTTCCAAATAAATAACCACCAGTTCTGGTAAATGCTATGAAAAGTAAATGTCTATGTTACACAGTCTAACTGTCATTCATGGTACTGCAAGCAGCAATCTCAGCAATTTCACCATAGAGTTTGGTGTAGAGACATCTGCAAGACTGGTATCTCAGGGGCCCATGCTAGACCACAGTATTCAATGAGAAGAAAGTTAAGTCCTTCACTGTGTGTTGTTTAATTACTGAACGCTAAAGCTGCGTGCTGAGCACCAGTTGGTATTTGGTTTTGCATAATGTATTAACATTGCATATTTGTATAATGTATTAACATTAATACCACCAGACTGCACATTTCAGGTAAGGCCTATTGCAACTAGAACAGGTAGCATTAAACACTCGTTAAAGCCCAAAATACAGTGCTGAAAGAGGTGGCAATGAAGCCAAACTTTGCAGATTTTCCTTTATCAAAACATGTTGCAAATAAACTTCATTTCTACACAAAGAATACTGTTTTCTATCATGTATTCATGCTGATTCTGTCACCTTCCCTGTATCTACAGAGCTGGAGAAAACAAGCCTGAAAGTGCACTCACTATATGAAAACAGGATAGCTATTTTTAACTGCATACTCTAACACACCAATAAATGTTATACTTGTTCCCAGCTTTAAAGAGTGACTTACAGTGACAAATTTATTGCTAATTGCACAAACAGTTTATTATGCAGGACCATAAGAAATCTTGGGGCCTAAAAGATGTGTACTAAGAAATTATTTAATCTGGCAAATACTGATGAATCAAGCCCTTATTTATCCAGAATTTGTTAAACTCGGAGCTTTATGCCCTGCAGTAATTCTGTAGGTGATTACAAAAACAAACGGGCTTTAGGGCAAAACGTTAAAATTTGGCTAGCTGAAATTAGGCAAGTTAGTTATACTCAGATTTCCAAGTAGGTTGACAAATTTCTAGATTCAGTGAGTACTTCCAGCTCCCAGCACAGAGACCAATCTTTTTTGACTTCTGTACCCAACCTGCTCACCCTTTGCATTGACATGTAGCTGTATTTTCTGACCGACTTGCCCAACCTGGCCTTTCTAACTCAGCCAGCCTTACCTTGTTTGACACAGACAAAATAAGCCCTGTTTGTTCCTCCTATCCTACATTTTGAAGCTCATTGCTCAACCAGAGACAAAGTTTTCTAGCTTGACTGTTCCTAGCTAGCTCCTTTTTTCCATTTGTGCGAATGTCTGAACTGCATCCAAGCTATTCTGCAAATGCCTGCCTCCCTCCATGCCTGCTTCCCTACTAACAGCTTCTCAGTGTAATTGTCCTTCTGCCAAAGGCCATCTGCACGCGAGCCACTGTTTGCCCTCGCCGAATGCTCTCCAGCACATCTGGAGGCTGCCCCTGCCTACACGAGGCTGAGAGCCTGCATGTGTCAGACCTGGCGCGTCCCTTCGTCTAACTGTAAGGAACCTCAATACAACTTCAAAGCCATCCCCAATGCCCAAGGTACTGTGACAACAGATGCTGAGCCCAGTTTTAGATTTGACTTCAAGATGTCAGTTAATTCCCACAGCATAGGTAAATTTTAAGATGAAGGACCGTCATTCAGGACGTAGACTTCATTCCACATCGACAGCCAAGAAGCTTTCAAAGAGCAGCTATTTTCAGATCCAGATCTGGGATGAATTTGTATGTGACCCCAAAGCACAACATCCTGTTTCCCCAGAGCCAAGCATGGAGATGCACCACCGCCACAGGCTAACACATCTCTTTTAGCTTGGCACCAGTTTTAAACAGTCAACATTTCTAAATTCAGTGTAATCCCATTTCCTGAAGAACTTCTGCAACTGAAAAGGGGATTTTGTTAGAATTCAGATCTCAGTTTGTGACTGATTGAGAAAATAACTAACAGGTGCCCCATCTCCAAGCTCCACTCTCTGCAAGTCTGTTTCTCTTCTAAGAAATAGACGTTTCGACCTAAAGTCCCATAAAGGCAATATTCTACCACCGATTGTAGAAAAGGAAAGAAACAATTGTTAAAACAATATTTCAAACTATGAACTGCTGACAGCTGTCTCCCACACTTACCAGGTTGAGTTACAATATTGTTCCCTTTTAAAACAAGCCTTCATTTCAGTGAACCACAGTAAGCCAACTGGCATATAAATCAGCTTTCTGCAAAATGGAGAGCAAATCTACATTGGCCATTGGAAAGGCAATACTGAATGTAAATAAGAAAATATCCATAAGGCACACTCTTCCCCAGATACATTCATGTAACTCCTATTAGTGGTAAAAACTACAAACCCTATTTTCTTAAACTATTTGACCTCAAGAGATCTCACAAGCAGCCTGGAACATGCTTAATGAGCATTTGCACAGGTGGCCTTCAAAGACAAGGTCCATTGGTGCTTATGAATCAGTAGCTGCATGTTTCCTTGTGACTAAGCATGTAAGTGTCAGTCAAATCTATTCCTTAAACTATGAAGCTGAAGTGTTTAAAAATCAATGACCTAATCAAACACTTTGAGGAAACCTTTCTTCCTTTACAAAATGGAGGAAAACTTTCTTCCTTTACAAAATGGGGATGAATAATGTCAAAATATTTTACATTAACATCTTGATTTTTGCCACCATTTAAGATGGAAATTTTCAATACATTTGAACATATTTTAATACCATTGTTAATTTTTTTTTCCTAAATAAAATTCTGAGACTGACACTTCATTTCAGCTCAGGATGAAGCAAATTTTGAAATTTCAGCTACCATTCCAGTTTGAAACTATATCTTTCAACCAGCTCTATCCATTCCTTCTGCTGGATATAATATTTGTTTACCAGTAGCAGTTACTCTTAGCTTCAATTTCATGAGCAAAGACAACTTCTGATTACAATATGTTTACTAAAAGAACCATTTTTTTTTGCCTGATTAATTTTTCTTCCCTCCCAAAATATGCTGTGCATCTTTTGTAAATAATCCTTAAATACCTCAGGTTAAGAGAGTATTATTTTCATGTTTACCAAAGGTATGTACATTAGGGAAACAAACTCAATACGTTTTATAGTGAACACTTATGTACTATACCATTATCTTACTTTGTAAAATGCTGGGTTAGTACTGTGGTGAAGAACAGTCACCTGTGGCATGCATCCCGTGGCATTCATCAGCCCTGACCTTGCACAGATCAGAAGAGACCTTCTCCAAAGACCACTGAAGTCAGCAGGGATGTCATTTCGACAGGCTCAGGCTCTCTTCCTGCCTTCTCATTTGTAAATGAGGTTTTTATTATTTAGCTTCCCTCACAGGGGTTAAATTAACTGACATTTGTTGAGCACATTGAAGTTTTCAGTGAAGTATTAATATTTACAGAGCATGTTTTCTTCTTGGTTTGTAGTTGTCGTTTTTGGAATTGCTTTTGTTTTTCTGTTTGGCTCTTGTTCTCTGGAAGGACCGTCCGAGTAGTCCAAAACTTCCAGTGGAACAAGAGAGGAAACTCAGCTTTTTCCTTATTGGTTATTTGTGCTCAATTTCTTTAAGAAACATCTAAAGTATATTTACATTTGCCAACTGTGAAAAGTAGAAATGAAGCTTCAAGCCGGGTTTTATCCCTTACGAACTTTGTCTGTGTGAAAGCCGCATTAACAACAGTTCCTTCCTGAATGTCTGCTTGCCAGATGGAAATTTATCTTTAAAATCTGTACAGTAGTGTGATATTACTGACATGTTATTTCTATGCAGTTTGTCTGTGCATTAGTGTTCTCTCGGAAAGGAAAAATCAATCCATTTTAAACTCAAAATATAATTGCCCATTAATATCCCCTGATACTGTGAGAACTTTTAATCATGCCTATACATAAAACAACTCATACAGAAGTTTGTTTTTTCTTAGTTAATAAAGCAAATAAAAAACACAGCAAGCCATTAGACTGATGCAGTTCACTTACAGAGACTATTGTATTTATACATTTGATTGAAGACACTATTTTAAATTATGCATTTAAAAGAATTAATTCAACTATTTCATTTTAATTAAATCTTACTATATTGAGACTTGCATAGATTACTTGGTCATCACTAAAATAATTCCAAATATGCAGTATTTCAAAATAAGTAAAAGTTTCGGGAAGAACATATTTTATTTTTCACTTTCACCCAAAACACCTGGTACAATCAATCACAGACTCCCTGTCAGATTAATTTCTTTCTGACTTACCTTTCCTGGTACCCAGCACTTAATGAGCTCAACCAGAACTTTACCCTTTTGCATATCATTACACTAACATGAGAGTACCTGCCAGAGTTATTTCTCCCCTGGAATACTCACATCACAAAAAGCAGCTCAGTCTCCTTATTCTGGTGACCAAGGCCACGTGAGAACAAATTTCCTTCTGTTCCGGCTTTGCCACAAGAAAACTGCCATGAGAAACCTGTCCCATCAAGTGGTGCACAAACAACAGAGCCAAAAAGATTAAAGATTGCCCTTGACGTCACTGAATAAGCAGTAGGCAGAACTACAAAATTCACCTCCTGACAAAAGGAGGAGAGGGCCACTAGCCCTGGCATTAAGGCCAACTATTTCTTCATTTGGCCCAGCTGGATATTTAGTGCTCATGTGACATGATGCCACCTGGTACTAAAGGAGTGGCTTCAAAGGAGCCACCTATTATTTATCAAAAGCAGTGGAGACTCAAATATCATCAGCCCTGTAGTTAAACTCTGGCAAAAGCCTGAAATAGTTTAACTAATGAGATAATAAACAATATGGGGTAGAAACAGGGGTTTTGAGAGCAAAAATGTTGTGATTTCCTCTTAGTTGGGTCTCACTGCTGACATAAATCTTCTCTGACACGCAGCCTAGGTTCCTCTGTGTTCAAATAGTACCAAAATTTCGCCTGGCCTAAAACCTTTCTAATAATCTTCTGTGGTGGTTCAAATTTCTAGCTTAACTAACAAAGAGAGTTTTATTTCATAGCCTTGTCTGTGAACCTTGAAGTCTTTACATATATCTTCAGTTGGGGTGAGAAGGGGTAAAAGGAGCAGTATTAACAACTATATATATTTCCCCAGGAAAGAAGGGGAAAGAAAGAAGGGAAAACAGCATTGATTAGAGTAGCTAAAATGCTAATTTCTCACCGTTTATTGTCCCAGTTGTGTCAAGAGTAAGTTTTGCCATGTTCATGCACAGGAACCATCCAGTAAGAGGTGGATAAAAAACCCTGTGCTGACTCTACACCTCTTGCTCTTATACTTCTGGGAATATCAGAACAGAGTCTTTGCTACTCATCTACCGCATGGAGGAGCAGAGGACAGGACCTCAGCACAGAAATAAAAAATAGAATTGAGAATATGCAAATTCTTCTAAAATCAAGCTGAGAGAATGACAAAATAAACTATGAACTCTAGTGCCTTTGAGGAGTGATTTATGTCTGTGCCGTGACTTCAACATACAAACTACCCACACAGCTTAAGGGCTAACTATCTACTCTTAGATATCTCGGGAGATCTACTGTCTCTCTTCCCAGCATAGCTCTTCCCTAATTCAATAAAGCCGCACTGTCTGGCTGCCCTCTATCAGGATGTGTTGCTGAATATTTTTCCATCCCTCCCCTCTTCTCTCCAAACTAAGCTGTTCCATGGGGCGAAGTGTAGGAAAGAAAGCACTTGGGCTGAGCCACATTTGAGATGTGTCATAGCAGCAAAAGGAGATGTAAGAGGGGAAATAACATTCTGCAAAGTTCAAGATTAATCCCAAACTTTCCCCAAACAATTTTCCTCTGGCATCATTCTGTGCTAGGAAAAATACCATAATCAGGCAGAAAGAAGGCTTTCTTGTGAAAGTTAAAAGGGAGAGACTTGTAATAGAAAACAGGTTAGAAATTGAACTACAGAATCATTATTGTACTTCCATAATGCACAAACCACAGCATTCAAGTTTTATACAAACTATCAAAATCTGCATGAGTTTCCCATCATAACCATCAGTAGGCGAGCCTTATGAAAAGCATTTTCCCATGTACTTATCAAAGCTACGCTTCTTATTATGCCAATCACAGGCTCTTTGTTTAAAGGGCACAGTAGGCATCTTCCCAAGGTTTTATTTTTACTCTTCTTGTGCCCTCCAGATTAATGAGAACTGAGCCCCTGCTCCTGGTGCTGTCAGACCTCTCCTCCATTTTTTTTGCTGACAGCCAAACCTGCCCTTCCTCCTTTCTATTTGATGTAGAATTTATACCAGCCACATGGGAAAAGGAGGAGCAGCTTCAACCACTGGCTTTAATCTCCATGTGAAAGGCAAGGCAACGATGGGGCAACAAGGAGCACTGAAGTCTTCAGTGTAAGTGTTGTTGCTCATTACAAGCTCCCTCTCTAGGGATAAAAAAAAATCTTCAAAGGGGAATTGCACCAGTCTCACACGCCAGCATTCCCTCTCACACACGCGCGCCTTTCACATCTCATACATGTGGTTTCCACGCAGGAAACAATTACTGTAATTAATAGACCCAAATAACCCCACTGTTCATTTAAAAATGCACTTTAAATTGACAGAGGCATGAAAAAAGTGGCTGGGTGCTTGGGTCTCATTACCCTTGTGGACTAAAAACCTGGTTGTGTACATAGACTGTCAGCTCTATATTTTTCCAGACCTATCACATCAAATTCAACTCCAGCACAAAACAAAATATGCTCAAGATCTGAATGTTCTGCAGGAGGCACTCAGACGCCATTGTTTCTTCCTGCGACACCTAGGAGCTATTTTGTCTAGACTGAAATAAATGTGACTGACACCAGCAAGAAGAATCTTTTGTGCATCAAGAGGTGGTGGTTAATATTTTCTAGGGACTATAATGTATCGCATGCAGAAGATTAAATTAAGGATCCTCATTTGCCCAGTTGGGAACATTTACATTTCCTTAAAATTCTTTTTACTCAAAAAAAAAAAAGCATCAGCATATGCTATTATTTTTTATTGTGTTTACATTCTGCCATATCAGACATGAGAACATGAGAACATGATTTCCTCTTTAATTACTCAGAAACATACTGTGATCACGTCAGGGAATTGATAACTAATATTCCTATCAGTTACAATTGCTTTTTTCCTCCCACTACTTGACTGCAGAGGTTGCTATATCCCTCACACTTGTAAGATTCATGGCAAACCCCAGTAGGTCCCTTTGCATGTGACCATGAGATCAGGAGTCTGTATAGCAGTTGTCCACACATCCGAGGATTTCCTTAGGATGGGACAGTAGCCTTCTGCTGCCCTCCACATCCAGGAAAGCGGCGGCAGCAGGAGGGAATAGGTTTACGCAGGAATAACATCTGACTGCAGAGCTGCAGCTGTGGAAGCAGTAGGGTTGCCACTGCGAGTAAAGGCTTCGCAGGGCCACCAGTGCTGAGCAGCACCCTCTTCATACGGACCCTGTCCAACCCTCAGCTCCTCCATGCCCGGGAGAGACAAAGGAAGCAAAATTTGTCTCTGTAGCCATGAGGCTAAATGCCCTCACCCTCACACAGAGAGCTCACTGTAGAGGGTCTGGTTTGTTGCGAGCCTGAGATACGGTGACGCTTGCGTAGATGGAATAAAACAGCAACCTATTTTTTTTCACCTCTTGTTTCTTTTCTTTAATGGTGCTGAGAAAACGCAGGCCATTTCAGCTGGTACAACAGCTTGATGTGTTGTTCAGTTCACATATCTCACATGAATCATCCATTTAATTTTGAACCCTCACTTTAGCTTTTCAAAATAAAGAGTTTGGGGTGGTTTTTTTTAAGGCCCCTGGGAAGAATATGTTAGATTTGACTTCTGGTATTTGTCTTTCATATGTTTCAGTGAAATTAGTTAGATCTGGAAAATGTTGCCCTTTACCTGGTAATTCAGGAAACCAAAGAAACTAATACATTTATCAAATGAACAGAAATGGCTCTCTGGATTTCAACAAAGTTTCCTTTTGTTGTATATACTAAATTCCAGTTAATCAATTTTCTACACATCATAATGTTTTAAAACAAAGGTTGAAATGACAATGAAACGTGATTATTATAGCTTTTTGCCTGCAGAAGAGAGAAAAGAAAGTAACGTTTTATAGTGTCAATGTGCACAGAAATAAATCCAGGAGCTCTTTTTGACAAGAAAGGCCACAGTAGTTCAATTCAGACAGTTAAAGGCTTTTATATCGTTCTAGGGGCCATGATCAAGCAACACATGAAAAAAATGTATAATGAAAAAAGAGAACATAGGAAGGTGAAAAATTATGTTTTAATTTGCATTGAAGTGAAACAACCTCATAATAGAGGTTGACAAAAGAATTAAAAATGTGCCTAATAATGCACATATACTCCAGCAAGCATTCTTAAATCTGCCTGTCGTTTGTAAGTAGAGAAATGCTTTTTCTCTCTCATTCTCGCTTGTAATTTGGACACACATAGTGATATTTGCTGGCAAAACAGCTCACATGTATTTGTCAAAACAGCAGATGGGGAACTAAAAGCCCTGGATATATTCACTCATTAGGGGATCCTTTCAATCTGCCTATTTGCTGTGGTTGCTGAGTTTCTTCAAGAAGTCTGAGTGTGCTCTCTGTTGCTTTCTGCGGGAGCATGCAGAATGTATATCCTGGTGTAAGAGAACAGCAACAGCATTGCCAACTCAGTATTTTACTACAAGGCTTAAGTGTTTCGTGTTTTTTTACACCCTTAGCTTCTGGAGGCAAGAGCAGGTTTTTGGTTTTGCCTTTATTGCTTTACAGGAATGTAAATTTTATTCCATGTGGTAGTGAGGAATACTTGAATATAGGGCGCAAACACACCTGAAGGCATCAGAAGCAAAACAAATAAAAGGGATTAATTATACAATATCTAGCTTCCTAAGAAAACAGTGCTAAATGCATACTCTCATATAGTCTTACTGAATCCCTTCTTAACAATTGGTCCCTCTGACCAATTCCACCTGTATTTGAAATAAAGGAAGGTTCAACCACAGCTTCATTCATTTGTATCAGAGAGCACCACAGGGTTGCTAAGCCCTGTTGCTCATGGAAGTACATGTTTTCAAATCTCATAACTCTGTGCATGTGAAATCTCACAATGGCACATGATTTTGACAATATTTGTGGACCACCAAGTCTCTGAAGATTACAGAGCTACTACCACGAGGGATGAGAAAGGTGGGTAAATGCACATACAGGCAGGGAGTGATGGCCCTGTACCCGGAGAAACCCCTGTGTGATGGATTCCACTGCACTGAACATGTTGGGGGGTTGGAAAAGGAGATGAAGAGGTTCCTCCAGATTTCCCTGTGTTCCCCCTGGGAAACACAACATTCCCCCTCCAACACCATGTAACCCAGACAGTGTGAGCCCCAAAAGTAAAGTTCATCAACAGCCACAGCATGTTTGTTCAAAGGTCTGCAAGCACAGCTGAGTTTCATGCTCAATTAGCAGCAGTATAAAACACATATAAGGTACGTACCCATACAAGCCCAGGCTTCCTGCAGCTCTGTGAGTTTAGCAGGGGGAAACTCAGGCCCCTCCACATATGCACAAGCCACTACCATAAGCCACTGCTGGAGGAATATGCAGGAACTGAACTTTAGCCCATGAAGTTTCCTCTCCTTTTACAGAATATTCCCACATCACAGTTGAAGTAACAGCTGTGAACAGTTTACAGAATTCAAATGAAGGAAAACGTATTTACTTTGATTTTTGTTTCTGAGCTGTTGATATTTCAATGATAAAGCTGCCATATATAAATATGTGTAGACATGAACAACCGCAATGCCTCTGTAGACTCATCCATTGGAAAGGAACTGTATCATTTCACTAACAGAAACTTGGATGCAAGTTTCATTTTATTACTAATTCCTGGCAAACAGCTATATCTTCTTATTTTAGTTTCACTGACTTTCCTATGTGATGCAGCACTACCCACACAACTCTGTTTTCCTGCCGAGGGAAGGTAGGTCCACAGGAATGTGCCAAGCTCACAGGACAAACCCAGCAGCTCTACTGACTAAAAACTTGCATATATTTTTACTTTAGGGTCCTCAAGTTTTTCAAGGGACATTGCTAAGCAAATTTATAGGAATTTTCAGAAGACCTTCATATACCACAACATACTTATAAATATATTTGAAAGGAACATTTTCTGCCTTGCTGGGTGAAATATACCTTCTTACCTCTCCCTGCCCTTTGCACAAAACAGGGGAAGGGGGACACCCTAAACTCCCAAGTCAGAATACACAGAAAGAATCATATTTGACTAGATCCTTGCAAAACCTTTTGAACACTAAAGGCACTGGAAAAGTGACATGCATTTCCTTTGGCCCTACCCTTAGGAGGTCATTCAGCTTAGCATCTGAAAGAAAGGACTGCAGTTAGAAAATTCAGTATAAACCTATGGAAAGTTCACGCAGTAATAGATGAACTTCAGCTCATCTTCAGAGATTACTGTTACCATGGTACCGGGTTTCTCTTTTCTGGTCTGGAACCACACTTTGGCCTGAGAAGATATTTGCTGAGCAATTAGGCATAACCTGTCCTAGGCCACTGACCTTCAAAACTAGGTTCAGGACTTCCCCAAAAGGAGAATTTAAAAAAAAAAAAAAAAAAAAGAAAGAGAAAAAAGAACAAGAACTCAGAAAAATTCAGACTGGGAGAGAAAGAGGTTACAGGGGATGGTCACCTGTTATGAGTTCAGTATCTGGATAAAAAGTCAGGCTGTTAAGCAACAAGACTCAAGGAAATTAGTTAAGTTTGGAAAAAGGAGACACAAAAGACTTAAGGTAAAAAGCTGAAGAGCATAGGTAACGCTCACTCTACCAAGATAAACATTTTCAGTGTCTGTATACGGCTGGCTTTTTCAAATGAGTGTAGGATATGAAAGGAAACAGGAGGCAGAGAATGGGAAGAGAAAGGACGCTGGCTCCAAGCACTAAGGAAACACTTGCAGGGGAGAAGAAAGTTGAGTATGAGGGTTGAGTCTTGCTCCATTTACTCAGGCAACACTATTATTAACATCCCAAACACTTGTCTGAGGAGAAAACTTAGGACCATGTTCATGTCCTCAAAAGAGGTGTCCCACCTCAGCTTGAACAGTTCTTCTGTGCAATGGGGTGGGGTGGGGATTTAAAAGAAGGCAGACTTCAGGAGAAATGGCTGCCACATGCAGATGCTCAGAAACCCCATCATAATATCTGTCTATATGGAGGACTGTATCAGAGAGTGGGATCCATTCCCCTGATATTCACCCTGCTTACACCCTGCCCATCATTGAGCCCAGTCCATTTACTTCCCACGTAAACACTTCCAGTGACATTTTTCACAGATGTATTCCTAGAGAACTGGCATAATTTCATGCAGTAATAAATGAGCACTTTAGTAGCAGTTATATGTTCAATGTGCAATGGGACTAATGAATACAGGTCTATGACAAGACATCAGTCTCACCAGCATTGCACCTCTGACCTAAAGCAGCAAAAAGCAGTTTCAGCATCAGATTGAATTCTGGACAATCAAGAGCTAAGAAATAGTATTCCTTATTCACAAATATGAGCAATGCTTTTTCCCTAAAATATGGGACTAATAACATGAGCTACAGCAGTCAAGAACAACAGATTCCTTAGAGGATGTCTATATCTGCAGGGTCAAAGAGAGGAAGGAAGAGGTCACAGTACTCAAGTATATGTCAGATCTTCTGATCCACAAGTCAAAGTCTCTTCAGCAGTACGGTGGCATCACAAGAAGCGCTTCTCTTAGGCATTTCCCTCCACAGGCCAATGTGGAAGAGTTTATGGAAACACAAGTGGAGTCATGGACCAGCCATGCAATTAGCCAGTACAGAAAACAACTTAGCTGCATACTGGTAAATATCTGAGACTACTTCTAGTATACTACATCACTGCATGAAGAAGACCTAATTGTTCCACAAAACTGTGAAAAGATTTCCAACCTAAATTCAGCTATTTTTAATCTTGTACCTGGAGCTGCTATTAAGATGGCTCTTTGCAGAGCTTCCATCATGGAAAACCTTATCAGTATAGACAAAGACAAGAACCTTTGCCACTCCATTTTATGCCAGGTTGAAACAAAGCTGCAAGTACTATCTGATTAACCCTTATAAAAATGTGCAAAATCTACACAATGCAGTTATTGTGCATAAATGAAGTAAGGGGAATGGGTGTTTTTTGGGACCTCTTGATCTTCATATCTTCCACAAGAATGGCAGAAAACATGAGTTCTGATGATCAGCCATTTTCTTTGGGGAATTAAGGATATTCAGTACTCAGCAGAATGGAATTGCTGCCACCGTTTTTATTATTTAGGAATAGGTTATCAGCTTCTTTAGCATTCTTTAGTTCCACTAAAGACAGCAGAATTAACCAGTTTTGTCTGCTCCTACACCTACAACATTCTCTCAGAACCTCTTTTATGTAGAACTAAAGGCCTGGCACTTTAGTCTGTGGGTACCCCATGTACAATAATGCCACAGTCCTTATTTCCCACACTCAAATGATGTGATCCCTGAGCTCTCCGGCGCAGGCTGAGATTTTTATCTTGTAATTAATATCAGACAGTCTTGTCAACAGAGACAGGATGTCAAAGAGGCTAGTGATTAACCTGGCCAGAAAGTCTGTAAATCTTTCCATGGCATTCCTGTGAAACTTCCACCCGCACAAAACTGCAGAGGCAGAAAGAGTTTACAGAGTAACTGCAGTAAAAATGAAGTCATGCTCATTCTTCTATCCAGCGTTGCAGAGACATATGCTAATTCTTACACATCAGTGCTCAGTTATAATCATTTTGTTTGGCTTGGCAAAATAGCTGGAAAAACAACAGAGAAATATCACTGGGGCAGAGGGGGGACTTAGATCATGTTCCCATGTCATTTTTTTCATGATTTCCTTTAAAAGTATAATTCCTGCTAATAAATTGTTAAGACCTATAAAAACTATGCTAAGAAAAATCTACAAGATGGAGAAAGAGAACATAAAACCCTTCCAGCTAAGATGAAACTTACATGTATAAAAACATTAATGTTGCCATTTCTTTGCAATTCTGACTTTTCACCACTGAAGTAGTCACGATATCTCCTTATTCTGAAAGATACATACATATAAAAGCATATATATAAGGGTGTACATATAAAGAGATATATATGTAAAGAATACTCTTAGATTGGGTAGAAGGAAAAATTCCTTTACCAAAAGGATTGTCAAGCACTGGAACAGGCTGCCCAGGGAAGTGGTTGAGTCACCATCCCTGGAGTTATTTAAAAGATGTGTAGACATGGTGCTTAGGGACATGGTTTAGTGGTGGACTTGGTAGGGTTAGGTTTATGGTTGGACTCAATGATCTTAATGGTCTTTTCCAACCTAAATGATTCTATGATTCTATGATTCTAATGAAAGAGTATTTTTGTACTGGGTGCGAGAGGTCTGGGGAGCATATTATAGGTCTGAAACTGGACAAATAGCAGCGTGATAACATATTCAAACGGTGCTTTTTATATAGGAGAGGTCCAAGGACTCATATTTCATTCAGAATGCAAAGAAAATGGAAGTTCTCTTTCAGCAAAAATCCCGGGCAGCACCTATTGCTTCACAGGGGTTGTGAATCATACGTGATGTGAAAGCCAATGCTACACAAGAGTAAATTTCAGTAATATTTATTTTTATTATACTTATCTCAATCCAAATGTGTTATTCTTTGTACTTGGCACAGGAATGTGTATGGAAGGAGACTGTCCAAGAAAAAAGTCTTGAAATTTTCACTGACAAGGTGCACAAAGAGTAAAAGGCCCCAGAAAGGTAAAGCAACTGCCTGGGTGCGCAGCAAAACTGCAAGTTCCTTCACGAGAAGTCCAGTGTTCTCTGCACTGAATCATTCAGCTGTCTATGGAAACCAACTCCTTTGGGGGTAAACTTTGTTAGTATTTCCATCCATCATTGCAGTGTTCTTTGATCAAGACAATACTAAAAGTCTTGGGGGATGGGAGAAAATGTTAGATTTTTTTGTAACAGTCCTACTAGCCCTAACTTATATATTCTAGCATGAATAAGGTCTCCATAGTTTCGTCCAAAGCTCTCTGTCCTAGTTTCAGCTGGGATAGAGTTAACTGTCTTCCTAGTAGCTGGTACGGTGCTATGTTTTGAGTTC
>JANHGO010004314.1:0-25265 GCA_024606505.1 Aquila spilogaster | reverse complement strand
GTAATTAAAATAATGTTTTGTTTCACATCCTGGGTTTCGTATCTCTCTAATGTGCCTACATTCAACAGTTCTAAGAGTCTATCAGCTGTTAGTTCCAGTTCAATTTCATCTATACTAACAAACAATACATCTCAGCAGTTTCTAAATTGTATTAATAATTCCTAGCAGATTGAACTTTTTATTCCATGTTTTGTAAATCCTTGTTTCCCAAACACATCCTCGGATTAAATTAAGCCTGGGAGGAGACCACTGATGTCAGACTACTTTCTGGGCATTTTTAATAAAAACAAAATACCGTGCACTTGTATAATTTTAGACCAACACAGACAGTTTCTGCTCGGCTTTATTTAGAAATACTTTGTTTTGGTTTGGTTTGGCTTTTTTGTGAGAAAGGTAACTACACAGACCTGTACATTCAGTAAAACTACATGAAGAGCAAATATGTTCATCTTATCAAAACAAGTTGAATCTCAGAGTCCTTCCTGAGTTTCCATTTATGTTAAAAACCATCACTGAATATAGAGAAATGGGAAATGAAAAGAGCCAGTATGGTTCTGCAGCACCGGAGAACTAGCTGAAGTTGCTTTCTCTGAATATTTGGTCTAGACAACTTCACTGTGCCATGAGGATCACAGGCTTTCCTTCACCTTATGGAAAGAATTGATTAGGGGTCCCGTCTGACAACCTGATCAGGCCCCATGGAACCAGGATAATCCTCTTTACTTTGCGTCACATCTGTTTGTAGGTTGCCTATTCCAGGCCTCAGTAGGATATGTCACCATCAAGGGATGGCTTTCTGACTTCTGAGCATATGTCTGACTTGTCAGAGCTACTCTGCTGCAGTAGCCAATGTGATTTCTTATATTATGTCTGGAAGACAGGAGGGGAGGAGGAAGGAAGGAAGGCTCCTATTACTGTTATGTGTCTGCTCTCAATCAAGCATTATTCTCCTTCAAGGCAAATTACTAAAGCAGAATTGCCCTGGTATACCCAAAAATATTTTAACTCTGGAGGGCATGACAACGTTGTTTCCACTTATTAGAAAAGATGAAGCAACAACAATCAACGTATCAATGATAAAAGATGGTATTTTTAAGTCGAGACTGGCTAGTGTAGAAAGTTAGCATGTGAAACTGAGTATTCCTTAATTCTTCTACTGACAATAAAGATGTTCTAAAATACAATATCTGTACGGTACAAAGGGGATTCGTGATCATCATATTGAATAATTCAATGCAAATTGGTGTAAGTACAAGGAAGATATGATGCAAAAAGGGATAACATTTATCTGCAATATGCATGCATTCCAATTGCTTTGCTTCTGACAGGTTAACTACAGAAGCCAAACAGATTTAATCGATTGAGACTAACACTGGGAGAAAAGAAGGAGTTGCTAACCATCTATCTTTTTTGTTTCAGATCTGTCCTGAATACGTAGCATCCCTGGCATATAATGTGAGGACATGTGCATGCTTATCCTCCTCTGGAGTATGCTTAGCACCCTCCTCTTTCAAAAAGAAAATGACAGACTTCAGTATGTCTTGAATGTTGTCTACTTACCAATAACACATACAGGAGAAAGGATTTATGTCACGTTAACTTCAGAAACTTAACTGCTATGTTTGATTCGTCTTTCCTAAGGAAAGGCATTCACTCTCCTTTGAACAAAGACCAGTAGCTCTCTCCATTGTTTAGAGAAGGACTCAACAGTTCTGATACTTTGCACATACATTTGTAATTAAGTGCATAAGGTAGCAAGATGGTTTGCTGAACCAGCAGTGGGAAACAGATTGCTTCCAATTTTCAAGCTCTTTCTGACCAACATTCTTTCCAAAACCTTATTTCTCCTGGTTTTTAACATGCATGATGAATGAAGGGTTTTTAGGCTATGTCAGTAAGGTGCACAAATAATGACTGACTGCTTATTGTCCTCAGCATAAGCAATGTCCTCAAAATGCTACAGTAGTATTAGTGATGGCGATTTGGGGTTTTGTTCCTTTTTGCTAGTATACTCAAGAGAAACATGATTTGGAATAATCCTTCAAGGTCTTGTTAGGTGCTCTATGTAAAATATTTCAACAGTGTCACATGAAAACTGTTTGTACAAAATAGTTTGTCAGACATTCTTGTGAGCACCAAGCCTCTTTCTACATTGAGAACAGTGATATTGCGACAGTGCGCTCTCCACATTCCCTCCCCTTCTTCCCTCAACTTCCTCTTTCAGCCTGGCCTTACACACAAAGACAATGAACAACAGTACTGATAACAACCACAAATCTATCTCAAACTAGGGGGATATGAAAGAATTGATAGCAGACACATGGTTCAACACATGAAGACCAATTGAGGATGTGCCTAAAAAACAACCTATAACTAGGAGCCATTTTACCCCACAAATAGTGAGCAGCCCAAGAACTCCAAGTTCTCCTTCAGTACAGCAGGCTGCACAACAGAATCTCTCCTTAAGCAGGGATGCCTCTCAAGGTTGTGCCTGTGCAGAGATCTCTCATACCTTGACATCAAGACACTTTGCCGATACAGATCCTTGGTAAATGACTAATAGTTTGTTTCAGGCTTTGTTAGCTTTGCTAAGACTATATTCTAGACTGATTGTGCACACATTCTCTTAGACATAAACTGCTGACCAAGACTGGGACAAGGAATGGATCTAGCTGCACCTAGGATACTTACCTTCATGGCTGAAGTTCAGAAAGCAAGGAGGTTCACTCTGGACCTCGTGACTCAAAGGGTGGGCCTCCTCAACCTTTAGACACAAACTGTTGACCAATTCTGGGACTAGGAGTGAATTCAGTCACATCTATACCCCTTACTTCCATGGTTTAAGAAGTTTATAAAGCAAGGGAGTCCACTCTGAACCTCATGACTCAATGAGAGGATCTCCTATATGAGTGTTTACCCTAACTCCCATGCAGTAAATAAACAAGTGTATCCAGACACTGCCTTATTTACAATTAAGCTTTGTTAAATCACCATACTGTATTCATATGATATCAGTAAATATGCTCTAGCTTCTCTCTTACATGTGCAGTGCAGTGAAGTTGCTTCCACCCTCAACAGATGTGCACATTTTTGTCCAAAACTCCAACTAGTTTATTGGAAATATAATTTTGTTGTTATTTTGAAGGAAATTAAAAGCCAATGAAAACACTGTAGAAAGCAAGGAAAGCAATCAGAATACAGAAGGAAAAGTGTTCCTTAGTCACCCAGCTATGACAGAACATTCTTAATCATCTGGTCAACAACTGCCACCCCACGAGCAAATTGAGGAGCACATAAACTCAATCTCAATAAAGACTGTGTATCCTGGGGATGTACAGGATGAACAGTGTGGAAAAAGTACTTCTAGATCCTGTCAAACCACTACTTCTTCCTCTTCACTCACATTGAAGACAATGCAGAAATGACAAAAATCTGCACCCTGCTAAACATCAAATTTTGATGTATAAAGTAATGAAAATCATACCTCTCTTTGGCATCTACAGTCACAGATTTGGCAGCAGTGATCAACACATGTATGACCTCCAGGCTTGATTACTGCATCTCATTATATCCAAGAGTAAAAAACTCTCACTGCTACTGAAAGCAGCTGCCAGTTTGCTTAGCAACGCAGCCACTGTGAATACATCTCCCTGGCGCTCTGATCTTTGTGCAAACTCCTCTGTGATTTCAGGGTCCAGGTGAAGGTCATTGCTGTGGTCTTCAAAACTCTCTGTGGGACTGCCCTAGGTACTGGAGAGACTGCTGTCCCCTTTGCAGCAGTGCCCTCCTCTGACAACTATGCTCCCCTGGAATGAAGAAGTTGTCAGCTGAGGGAAGAGGCTCAGCAGGGTGGAAGACCTAACTTTACCTAAGTTAAATCTCCCTGAGAGTGATATCACTCTGAAGAGATGGAAATGACTACATCTGACGAACTGCAAATCCCAGACCTTTAGCTTATCTCCCCAATAACTGTTTCATCTCCACTCAATCAAACCATGGAAAAATACAACATAAATGAGAACAAAAAAAACCCCTAAACTATGTATTTAATAAGCTTTTTTTTCCATATTGGCATAGGAAAAACATACAAGAGAAAGATATTCCAGTTTAGTGGAAAGTATGAACATGTATTTAACCTGAAGAGTTGGGTGCCTTCAAGCCTTGAATGGATTGGGTGCCAGCCACTACAGTGTATCGTAAGTGCTAGGTTTAAATACAAAATAGACAAATATAGTCAGATGAGTAATACCCTTTCATAATTTTTCCTATTGTGCTACTACTAGACTAGAAAACAGCTCTAGAAGACTGTTTATATCTTACCACCAGCAAAGGCACTTCAATCTCCTTCTGCCATAAAGTGCTTTTTGTTTTACACTGAGGAACAGCTCAACAGCAGTATCAAATTCTAAGAAGACTGCTAAAAGTGTTGTATTTAAATAGAAGAGTGCTTGAGATGGACAGAAATATTTCCTTGAGTGTTTTTGAAAAAGGATAAGGGGATTCAGTCATTGAAAAATTGTATCTGCTTTAACAAGGGTTGAAAGAAAAAGGGCATAGACTGCCATAAACATTTCTCAAAATCAGATGGAACAGAACTGAACTTCTAACACTCTTCTCATGTCATCATGACATCACTCTTTACCCATACCTGAGATATGAATGCTTCTGAGGAAAACTACTGCCCAGACTTTAAAAACCTGTCAGATGGTGGAAGCAATCTGACTGTCCGTAAACCCTTGGGCAATAAGATGACCTAGTGTGAATACAAATATATATAATTCACTCAAGGGATTACACTTTTGACATCATAAACTACAAGAACATTGCCTGAATGCTTTATGGGCAGCAGCAGAGACCCAAGAGCAAAATCAACATTGCTCTCTGAAGTAAATCAGTATTTTATATGGAATAGACTGTGAACTCTTCAAAAACTTTTAAGAACATAATGAATAATTCAAATTTTCCTCCAAGTGACCTCAGTGAAATTATGCTGAGGACTGGATTCAGTATTTATAAGTGAACTGAAACTGGAGCAGGATCTGCTAGTGCTATATATACTAGTGCTACAGTCCTTTAAGGGGCCCCTCATTCCCTGGTGTGTAGGCTTGACCTATACACTGCTTTTTATTCCAATATAGCTGCATCAGTTAGGGATGAGCATTCTAGTGTGGTCAATCAAACTTTGGAAAGGGTGTAGTTACATCTACGTGTTGATTCAGTGTTCTAATCTTTGCTTTTGAAAATATCTTGGCTCCTAACTTCATCAGTATGTTCAACCCGTGTCGACAATATGAGGACATTTTTTAACGTTTTATCAGTACAAACTGCTGATATTTGTGACACTGAGTATATTTTTATCAGTTATAGCCACATGGAAAGCACATGGAGTGCTTCTGTAAGGGAACCACGTTGTTTCTCTGCCCGGTAACATCATTTGTGAACACAAGCTAATGAAGTGAAGCAAGTACACCCATGCTACTATTACATTTTATGATTTGTTTTTATTTGAATACAACTGATTTAATCTGCTTCTCTTCCAAAAATTGGTTAATCTTTTGTATTAATTTATACTTCATTCTGAAATGCATTATATTTTTTGAAATTAATTTGTTTTTCAAAAGTCAAAATTCTAATACTCATCTGAGTGTTCTCCTACAAGTCTATCCTATGCTGGAGTATTGCAATCAGTGTATTTTAGCTAGCATCTGTGCATCATTATGAACAGTAGGTATAAAGACGTAGTTAAATTGCAGAGAAAGGACAACATTCACCAAGTTCTACCCTGTGCAACTCTTTTCAAGACAACAGTTACAGCTAGGGTTAATATGCCCCACTGTGTCTTCATTAATTTCCTTTAATAGTGTTTTGAAATTATAGCTATTAGTGCCTTGCTGTGGTCAAGCCCCTCCTGCGCTCCTGCCTACCTCCAGACTTCTGTTACACTGAAACAGTCTAGTGGATTGCTTTGGTTAGAAACTCAAGTAAAAGGTATACAACCATATACAAGCTATTGATGTATTTGACAGAGATGTCCCTCCTGATCAGAACAGGAGCACACAGATAAAAGAGAATATGCAACAGGACTGCACAGCAGGGGTGGTCCTCAGTGCCAGCGAGAGCTACAGTACTCTGTCGCCTCTGAGCCTCAGAACAAATAGCATCACTGCAACAGAAACCACACCATGCACAGGTGTGCAGGATTTACTCATCACCTAAGATACGAGAGTGAAGCAACTGAGTGAATGCTAAAAAACTGAAGCAGCACTAATGTTTATAATTATTATTACTGCATACCCTCAGCATTGTATAACTTGCACAAAAATAAAATAAAAAAAGCACGAGTAAGAGGTGTCACAGAACACAAACCAGAAGTATGAAAGATGAAGTCATCATAAACTAAATCAGCAGATTTTTAATTCCAAGTGAAAGGAATGGAGTTCAGTGTGTACTGTGAGGCTGTTCAGTCTAACAAAGCTGGACTTGGAGACTTGGAATGAACAAATTACAAAAGCAGAAAGAAATCTGAAGGGTTTAAAGTATCAACATGTGGTATACGCTGGGAGGATGGCAGGAAGAGAGACAGGTAGAACTAAGACTGAAAGATATTTGGGAACCAGTAGGAATAAAGCAGAGTATTGGCACACAGGCAGAAGTGTAGGGAATTACAATCTTTTTCAGTGACAGTTTGAAATGAATGATAGGGGATGAGGTGCTAGAAAAGAAACCTAAGAGGAAAAAGCTAATTTCTGAAGTAAAATATTATGATATCATAAGATAGCAGCTAGATTTCAGAGACTTTAATGTAAAATCCATATCACAGCCAACTTCACAGTATCCTCCTGGTTATCCCTTCCTGTCAAATTACTGGAATTTTATAACATTTGTAAGTAATTCGTTAGGAATTTTCATTAAAGCAATATAAAAGCTCCATTCTACTGAGCACCAAACAAGCCTTCAATAACCCAGCAGAGCAGCAGCACTTAACCTTCAACGTTAGAGTGGCATAGTGCTCTCACTATAGCAGATCATCAGCTCTCAAATCTCTTCGCCTTTCCAAAGGCAAAACAAGATGCAAATCTGACCTGACAAGACACCAGAAGTATTGCTTAATGGAGGAATAATCAGGCAGTGTTGGCATCTGTTCTGAAGTCATTCTCAAATATCTGGTTTGGAGCATTATGCGGCTGATTCAGGGCTATCAAGCTACCTCAAATTCATTTAACAGCTGCTGGTCTACTAAATGGCATGAATAACTTTGGAAATAGGTTAAAGCAATACAAATTGTAGGTTAGCAAAGCACGTAGATGATAAGTGCCCAGTCTGTCTTTGGCCATGCCAGTAAAAATAAGATGCCAGAAAATGACTGCAGGAGAAGAGATACAACAGAAATCAACGAGTTGAGGCTTTCTGTGGTCACAGGCCAGCTTAGAAATAAATAAATCGTTACTTGTTTGTCTTATGCAGATTAGGGTACTCTGGGACTAATAATATCTAGTTGTCTCATATAAATTAAGGCTGTTTTCCATTCACAGTAAAACAACACAAACAAGATACCTCAGAGTACTGAATTTGTACACACACATGCAAGTTTATGTCTACAAATGTCCATCCAAACATCCAAAATCAATCTCAAAATGTAGATAACTTAAGCAACATTTCTTCCTAACAATTCTGTTAAGTTAAACATAAAATTTCAGATTCTGGAGGATATATTGTTCCCATTGCTGTTCATATAATCCTTGATTTCACAGTGTTGTAGCATGTGAATTTTTTATGTTCTATTTTCACTATGGTTTAATTTTATTCACTGCTGCATGACTTCAGATTTTATGTGAAGTTCTTTTAATGTTTTACCAGGAAAGCTGTGTCATTCTGGAAGTATTCCTTTATGTTCCTTAATTCCAAGGGGATGTTTGACAGTAAACACTGCTATGCTTTAACTCTGCCTAGTTTGTGGGACAACTTCCGGCATTTCTGTAACCCCTGCATCCAGATATATAACTTTAATACCGCAAATGCAAACAGCTAAATCTGTCACCCTACAGTTCTTTTATTACCAGCTGAGAAAAATAAGCAGTTTTACAATGTGATTTATTTGCATTACTTCAAATGTCCACTATACTCCATGCACTTAACGCACCTTTTTCTCTCCACTGATTATTATGGTAGTACAGAAAAATCAATGCAGATTAAGAAGTCAAAATCTGCAACTGGTGGAGGATAAACCACATTCTTTCTATGATCAAACCACCACTTGGTCACTATGCTCATTCTCAAGGTCAGGTATTAACTCAAATACAATGCAAATATCCCCACTTCCAGCTTCTCCCATAATGAAGACCATTTAGTAAATGGATAACTGAGGGATGTACTGTCAGGTGGTATTAAGGCATACAGGTAGAAAGCTTCCTCCTTCATCTGCTGTGGATATTTGCAAGGTCTGTAAGTGATAAAAAGAAGGCCAAGGAACTATGTTTTCCGTGTCAGTAAGACATCCTAAGTTGAGCTGCACCTTGCCTTAGTGCTGGACCTTTGCCTATGATACACCGATGGATTCACATAGCTACAGGACTTGTCTTCCCTGTGATAATCCTTCTGACAACACTGACCATTTTGCAGCAGATCCCACTGACGAATATTCTATTCAGGCTGCTTCTTTACTACAAAATTGGGTTTGGGGCTGGTAAAGGTCTTTTTTGGCCCCTTTTTATGAGGGGACAAAAATTTAAGTGATCCTTCTGATTTCAAGTTAAGAGAACTGGCACGTGTGCCCTGATTTCTCCTCAGCCAGACAAAAGTATAAACTCCTTCAGTTTGGTAGAGTACACAACCTAAAATCAATGCACAGCAGTAGAAGGGGTGGGCTAGAGATCTTCAGAAATTGTCACAGAACACTTCACAGGAAAAAAACAAACACAACCAGCCCTATGTTCTGTGCTTCACACACAGACGAAGCCAAGAGAAGGGCAAGCACAGCGCAGTGCATCCACCACTTGGAAACATCCCTTCATCTTGCAGGCAAGGAGAAACCTTTAGGTATGCTTTCATCACTGGCTAGGATAAAAACCAAGAGCAGCTCCTGTTTGTGAATCTCTCATGCATTTAGATGCCATTACAGATTTTCATTTATTTTTGGCAGAGACACCATTTAGATACACTGGGACACTGCCATCAGTGGAAATAGAGAAAATAATTTTACTTAAAGACTTGAGGAAACCAGTGATAGGATAAAGATGGAGCTGAGAGAAGGTTTTTACCTCCATCACCAGCTCCATGACCCAGACCAGCACCAAAGCATTTTCAACTGCAAGACATAAGGATTGACAATCTGCTGTACAAAATAAATCGTTTTGTCATCATTTATACTAATAAAAGGTCAGTGTAACTTTATTGGCAGCTGTGGGTAACACCTGATTAATTTGCCCTGAAAAAGCTTAAGCTGTTAGCATTTTCTTTGCTTCAGTTCTCTGCTGTAAAACAGGGATATTTGCATACCTATTTCCACAAATTGCTATCAAGATCAATCCCTAATGTCTGCAAAATGCAAAATTTTTTTATTACTGCCAGTGTAGGAGGCAGTGATTTCTTTTGTGATTTGGAGAAGCATAGTACTGTAAGAAATTACAAAAATAGCTGTTTAATGGAGACTTTAAAGGTACTTAACAAAAGTTTAAGTGAAACTCAACAATTTTTCTACCCATTAAAAAAGTACTTAAAGATCCCATCTCAAGTGATGTAAAATAACAATAAAAAAAAACCTAAGGGAAGATTAGAGTCAACTTACTGAAAGCCTTTTAGTAAATGAAGTTTTTAAATGAATTTTAATTCAAATATATTGAATTTTTATTTTAATATCTTAACTTCTCAGAAGAAATAGGGTAAGTCTGCTGCAGTCATCGGAAACTTGGGTTTTAGAAACAAAGAATTTTTGTAAGCCAAAATATCTGATCTTCTTTCTATAGAAACTGTTTGAATATGTCAGTTTTTCAGTGTTTCTTGAGCATAATCACAAGTTTAGATTTCAAAATCCGAACATAAACCCAATTTGACATTTCCTAAGATTTCTCCATTTCAGGCTCAGCTTTATTGCCACCTTTCTTATGTACAAGGTGGAGTCGATGACTGCAGCTGCAACTTGATGAAGGGTTCTATTATTTCTTGGCAGGTTGGATTAAGAGAAAACTTCTCACGCAATTGGTTGTAAACAAATTCATATATTATGCAGTACCATACAGGGAAATTAATTCTGTGCTGTAGTTACACAGGCAGTTGCTTAATTGCTCTTCTGATATATTGATCTTCAGAATGCGTGGGTTGAATTGACTCATGGCAACACTGGACACCATTTTCAAGGTACTGTAGTTATTATGAGAATAACCTTGATTTTTCAGGTGTACCTCAGTACAAAAGGAATGTACTCTGACAACCTAGGCATTCAAACTATTTATTTCTGACCACACTCTAAATCTATTTTCCCAATAAAACAGCACCAGAGATGAAATCGAAACAGTAAGAATTTATCACTGATTTCAGTTATGATGATTACACTACAGGGAATGTCAAATGAGAAGCGCAAAAAGAGGAGACAAGTCTATACAAAAGAAAAATTGACACCAGAGGCAACTGCAGCTTCTTCCAACTTCATAATACAGTAGTTTAATAATGTAGTTTAAGACTAGCAATAACCTCTTCTTTCTGTACCATTTTCAACTGAACTGTCCCTTGTAAAGGAGCAGGGATTTTATACATCATTTTGTTAGGCAAGAGTATTGTGTTTCTTCATAATAAAATGGCCTTCTTTCCTCTTTTCCCTTTACAGTTTCCAATAGTTCATCCCACATACCCTAAAGGAACTCAGAATTAAAGAAATGCTTTGCTGTGTACCACTGCCATCTGCTGCTAATCTCTCCCTGTGGATTCAGAAGGTCTTATTTCACCATATATTTAGTGCTCTAAAGATCTTTGGCTGAATTCACACAGTTAATTCAATATTTTTTTAATAATACTTATCCCCTTCCCATTACACTATAGAGTTTCTCATTACACATCTCAGATTTATTGAGGTAATGGTTCAGTTTCAGTTCTAGCAAGATTCTTTTTTTATTTTGCCAGTCAGTGAAAAAGGTTCGTGCTTCCAGACTCAAACACAGCCAGACAACTGTTCCAGAAAGGAAGTGTCCATCTTAGAGACTCCAACAATTTACACGTTTGCCATCTGTACTGAAAGATCTTCAGTGAGAACATGTTATTTCTAGAACCCCACTGCTGCAGCACTTTTGACACCTACACTTTCACACCCTCTTTAAAGAGTATATCATATCAATGCAGAACTGCTGTGTAGGTTCTTTAATTTATATAGTACTCTGACTTCAGCTCCTCAATACACGTAACCAAGATATGTTAAGATCTGCTGTATAAACACCATCAAGAAGTACAGCTCTACGTGAGAAAGAGCAAAAGAGAATGCAGTAAAGAGGAAACATTAATGTAAAACTTTGAGTCTCACTGTAAGTGAGAGGGCTAATTGAAGCTACAAAACAAATCAGTTGAACAAGATGTGATTTGCAGGAAAACACATCTCCTTCACACCTTCTCTTTCAGAAAAGGTAGAACCATATCCTTCAGCTATATCATCTGGAGAACAGAATAAGTCCCATCAATATTTGACATGATCCTTCATTCATTTTTAAAGCCTCTCAGAACACTGGAGATTCCAAAACACTGTTCATCACTGTTCTGAAATTAAAAGAAAGATTATGCCCAGAAAAAAAAAAAAGCACAGATATGTCTGAGGTTAAAAGGAATCAAGTGTCAGTTCCACACTCATCACAGCCAGAAAACAGTCACCTTCACTTCTAAGAACACAACTACACCAATGACTAGCTTGTCAGGTCTTGGCCTGCTACCGCGCTCTCCCCTTCTGTTTCAAATCGTTGAGTTCCTCACCCCCTACATGCAGGAGGTGTCTATGTAACACATAAAAAGCAATCACAGAACTTCCACTGAGCACTGAAATCAGTGATGCACACTGTGCTCACACAGCTCAGGGCAAATTGTCACGGACATTTTACTACCTTTGTAGAATTGTAATTTGCCTGTTGGTTCTACTTGTTGCATCATTTAGTTTTTAAGGGGGGTTGGAGGTTCTAAGAGAGCACAGTCAAGTCAGAAATAGGTTTCTGTGTTTTAATAGTGAAATCAGTTAGGAAGCATTAACAAATACAAAGTCTTACCTTACTCTAAGAGTTATCCTAGAAGTCCTTGCAAGAAATAGCACTGGTTTCAGTATTATCAGAAAAAAACACACAATCAATGTCACATGAAGAGATTTGACTTCACTTTTAAAATCAGATAAAGTTACAGATTTTCAGAGGAATGTGGTGTGTGCCAGGACATTCAATTAAAAAAAAAAAAACAAAAAAAAAAACCCACTGGTTTCTAAATTGTAAACATCTTTTTCACTTTTCTGCACCTCCTGAGCCCTCTCTTGTGCTCCAATGAAGAACAGATGCATCTTGTTCCTACCTGCTTGCTTGTCTGTTTGCTTATTCCTATCTTTTCCCACAAGGAAACTGTTTCCTTGCTTTGATGGCAAAAAGCTCACCTAGGCAGCTGGAGCTACAACACTCTGCAGTGTTCCCTGCGGACAGCAGCTGGGGCTGTAGTTGTTGAAAGATTCACGGAAAAAATACACTTCCACCCTCCTACTATTACTTGTTGTCTTTTAGCCCCTCTCAGAGGATACCCACTCTTATGAGAGCATAGCATTAACTTTCACTGTGAGCACCTCACACTGACCAGTGCAGGATGCAGGACAGCAGATAAGATGAATGAGTGGCATGTTCCAGTACTGAATTCCTGATTTATTTTGAGTGGTGTACTTTTGTTTTTAGCTCAAGAAATATCTACACGTGGAGCTACAGAACAGCATCCATATAGATAACAGTTATATTTCGGTTTTGATCTAGAGTAACCAGAAAATGAATGCAAAAAAGGTACCTCTTCCTCTGAACCAAAACCCAGAAAAATTACTTTCACATCAATGCAATTGGATAACTCTAGTCCTCTCTATCTACTGTCTTTTCTGGCCTCATATTAAATCCTTTTTAGAACAAGTAAATCTTTATTGGATTAAGTCTTAATTCCACGTAAACAACTTCGAAAAAGTAAAAACACATTATTAACCAAAAACACAATTATTCAAAGCATACAGTTCATATGTGAACCCACATTACTGATATGTAATCATGAAAGCACAACAGAGCAGATACTTCTGAAAGGACATGCTGCTGTTCAGCATCTATCCATTTATTCTTTTCACCCAAGATATCAACAACACGTATTGTTTAACATCAACATAATCTGCAAGCAATAGATGAAACAGTTCTATGGGGAATCAGAATAAGGGTGGAAAATAAATGCACACAAGGGCCACATATCTCAGAGAGCTCCAGTTAACAGAAAATCTTTTTTTACCTTCAGGTATTTGCTTGGTCTGTGACCAAGGCTGGATGATAAACTAGGTCTCGCAGAAACAGTGAGACTACCCATCAACTAGCTACCACACCAATTAGGACACCTGTGTATAGTATACAGCTTTATGAAAGAATTGATAGAGGTCTTTGTGGGTTTTGGCAACACGCAAAGCAGAGACACTTTCCAGAAGGAAAGTAGCTTGAACTGTAGTTAGCAAGTGCTCCAGTGATGGCAAGAAGCTCCACAGCAATCTTGTAAGAGGCAGCTTGCTGTCACCATGGTCATTCTCAGCAAGCAAGGTCTAACTTTTTGCATTTCTCATCTCTTCACAAACACTGTGGGAATTTCTGTTGTTGTCAGTTTAAAAAAGAGACATCCATCTTGACACCTCAGCCCACAGATATGAAGTGAAGGAGGAAAAAACAAGTATGCTAATTTTTCTAACTGTGTAAAAATTGGAAACTGAAACCACAAAGATTGTGCTGTAGAAGTATTATATCCAGGAAGAACACCAACATATGTTCCACCAGAGCACTAAACGCTGCAGGACACAAGAAACTCATTGGTCACCCACTGACGATTACTGGGTTGGGTTTCTACTGGGTGAACCTCGACTGACCATCAGCAGACTTCTGGCTCCAGGAGATAACCCCATACCATCATGATGATTCAGATCCGAAAAGGGAGTGAAGAGCATGACTAAAGACTGAGCTGAGAATCTGGACTGCTTTACTGACAATTAACAGAATCTCTTTAGCAAGCTTGTAACAGTTGTGTTCTTGCGGTAACACTATTCATCATCAACTACACTGCTTGGTCTGGAAACGGAAGATTTGACATTACTTTTGTATTTCTAAGGCAAAGAGAACTACCGTGGAGCAAGCCTAATTTTGCGAAAAACAATCTCAGGCCACTCCTCTATGTTTTCCAGTTCTAACAGCACATCGGAGTGCCTGAAACATCAATCACAGCATTCTCACAGATCTTTATTTTGTGTTCATATATTGACAAAAAAGACACAGCTCTTCAGATTACTGAAAATACTCAAGTGCTGCAGGGAAAAACTTCTCAACTCACAAGGTTTAAATCAAATCAAAATCAAAGTGTTTTATTGATTTATTAATGATACATCATTAATCAGCGATCAGTGAACTATATATTCAGGATCACCGCCAGCACTATAACAGATAAATCACAATGCTTGGCATCTAACAAATGTTAACATTTTCTGAGATCCTTCTTTGCCTAACTCCCAAAAGCCCAAATCAACACACATGACATACATATAGTTAAGGTACCACAGACATGAGGGTTACAAGAACATATACTTGCAGTGGTGTGGGTTCCCCCACTTGCACAAACCTTCTGCAGACATGAGTGCTCCTGCTTTATGTGTGCCCATGTCATTAATTCTTACAATCTGCTAATTCATTCACTGAAGAAAGAGCACCCCACAAATATACACATACTCAAGGTTCAGGTCCCTTCTTGGTGCACTGAGCACAGTCAGAACACAAGTGGAAGCAGGCTGCTCACATTTTAAAGGGAGTATGCTCTGCCTAACCTAGCCAGACAGCACACCATGGCAGTGGGGTGACTTCTGGCAGTGTCAAACTAAGTTTTGACTTCTGCTCTGCTACCTTCCTTTATTCAGTCACAAGTTTTCATGCTCCTTCTTCACTTCATTTCAAGATAATTCCTTCTATTTTTTAAAAGTCACTCAGCACTTTCCTATTTACTGTATAATGAATGACAGTTTTCTTCTTTGGCGTTATTAGGTTCTGGCAAGCACCTTCTCAGGCAGTTTTAGGTATTGTATTCACAGCCACATTCCTTTCATTATCAGTTGTTGTCATACAGGCCATAAGATGGAGGTGTGCCAATTCTCCCATGCTTGAATGCTTGTGATCTACCGGCCTTCACAACAGGAAATTGCCTGAGTTCCTCTAAAGCCACTTACTAGCCACTGAGGTGGTCAGATGAGCGACAAAGTCTTCTGCACAGCCCACACACTCCTCTCACCATGCCCAGCATGCATGCTGGGTTTAGCTAGTGCTCACCATGTTCAGGATTACTTAACTAATATGCATGAGCACATGCAGAGTAAAGAGAAAATGATCCAGACAGTACAATAAATGTGTGAACGAGGTCACAGAAGTGTGCAGAAGAGTTTACGCTCCTTCAAAAACAAACAAAATTGTAACAAAACTGTTGGGTGAAATTTCCTACACAGTTAAAAGAAATCCTTGAACTATTTTTGCTTACCATGGGAAAATGTCAGATAATCATTTCATTGATATATGTGTGGTTGCTTAATTGAAATCCTAGGACAAATTTGGGGACACAACTTCGGGGCTTCCAATTCTTACTCTTGAATTCTGAGGAGGAGAATGTAGTCTTCTCTAGAAGAAAATATTGAGGCTTTTACTGGTAGATATACCAAGCCATTTTTTAAAGTCCAGAAAATGCTTGTCTTCAATAAGGACACCTGCTGTGAGGATGAGCTGAAAGAACTCATTGGCTGGAAAAGAGACAGGGATGAAGTAACACCTCTGGCAATGCCTGGTCAGAACTCAAATGACAAGGTAACAGGGGAATATAAAAAACGATGGAGTTTGAAAAGGCAGATAATTATAATCCAGAGCACAAGAACAGATGGCTACACCATCAATCAATGAATAAATAATAGTGCATTCTGACTTGATGGGATGACTGGATGAACTCAGATGACACCACGCACACTTCACCTTATATAACTATATACCAGCCATGAAGAAGAGCAGGATGTGAACACATTTGTGCCCTACAAAATTGAAAACATAGAATTAGCAGGTTTTGTATGATTTAGTGTATGAGCGCCAGTTGTGTCAATGTCTTTATGTGCATGTTATCATCTAGAGATAGAACAACTAGATACAGAATGACTCTGCAACTGGACTGACCCTTAAGAAGAGGAAGAAAAGCAAAAATGGAAACACAGCAACTGGCATTGTGCCTGCTTCTCTGAAAGGAAAGAAGTACGTTGCCACCAATGATGTCAGTCACATGCCTGTGCAGCTCTGGCAAGTGGTTTTAGTAATGTGTCATACACTTTGCTCCTCTCATTTGATGCTTCTTGGTTTCATTTCCACTATTGAAGTACAGTGGAGTTGTTAGCTTTACAGTATTTTAGACACCACTGCAAATTCAATTAGAGTTTTATTTTGTCATTTGATATGTCAGTGAAATAGAAACAATCAAGAAGATTGACACTGATCATAGTCTGAATTGTCATGCTCAATTCTTGGCAGAAGCATGAGTTAGAAAAGGTGTCATTCATTCACAACTCCTGACTCTCCCAACCATCATGGAACAAGCACCAATATGGCAGTTTTCACTGCTTCTAAATAAAAAAAAAAAATACAATAGTCTTTGCAGGACAGTATTTTCTCAAAAGAAGGATCACTCTTTAAGACTCATACAATTCAAAAGTTAACGCTGTGGCTGTCATTTTATAAAATATGTGCAATATCCCAGAAAGTTATTTTTAACCATCAGGTTACATTTCCTTTCATCATTCTTTTATAGTGGTGTCCTGCCCTGTACTTAAGAAGGTTTTTATTGTTTAATCATACTAGCATTTTATTTTCTATCGGCACTGCAGTAGTTTGGTGCTCCTGTTATTTTCTGAAACTTGATAGTATCTGCACTATCAAGGTTGCTCACTTCCTTTGAACGTGCCCTATTAACACATACGCATTATGAGATGAAACAAAAACAGACAAATAAAAACAGAGATAAATCAACCTAATTTCTGCAGAGTGGCAATGAATCCTTCATTTCTCTAGAATGCCAAAATGGGCAGTCATGTCTCAGAAAAAATGAAGACGAGTAATCTTCTGTCTTAAAGAACACAAGAGAAGCACTTCAAAATCATTCAATAGCTTGTTCTACTACTCTGCAAATATATTTTTCAGGATTTCAATGGCAACCATGAAAAGTAAATATCTCCAAATCTTTCAATTTTTTTTGCCAGTAGTTTTGCAAGAAATCATTTAATGACAACAAGTAAACACCTGTTCTTATTACAAAAACAAATAAAGAATAAAGCAGACAGAGCATAATCTACAGGTACTGGATATCTACCAGAAAATAAAAGCAAGTTTCTGCAATATAATGGGCTACATTACTTCACCCTGCACTGTATAGTACATTAAAGCATTATGCTGATTTATAGAGAAAAGACACACCAGCATTTACAAGGTCACGAGTTTTAAGCGAGTATATATTTACTGCTGTTAAACATTTCTGTCCCAAACTAAGAAAACTATATTGTATCCACTGCTTGTACTGCAGAGAAAGAGAGAAAAGGTGTATCTCAGCAACAAGGCCAAGAGGGATCCAGCTTCAACTTAAACATCCACAGGTTCCCGGTCCAAAATTATGATTCAAAAATAGCCACCTAACTATGGAAATAACCAAAGCTTGGTAAGATCCTCCTTGTATAGCCCTAAGAGATCCAAAAGACTGTGCTACACAGAAAAGAGATTATATGTCAATGGTTGATCTTCTCTGAAATACAAATATTCAGAATATAGGTCTTAACCACAAGCAGATATATTTGTGTTTACAGAGTAACGCTAACTACCATTTTCAGGCTCTGCCTCTGCCCCTGCTACTATATTTAAGAATATACAAACAAAGTATTCCCACATTAATTTTTGTTCACTTGCAAAACCATGCCCAGGCAATAATACAAAAGAGTTTTAAGAGAAAATGAATAAAAATAAGGGAAACATTTAAGAGTTAGGAATTAAGCTCTCTGTCAGCCAGAAGCCACATGAAAGCATCCCCAGACTGTTCACCATATTCACAGTTCCTGAGATGGGGCTCTTTGTCTTTCATACAAACAGCAATTTCAGGGCCACTCAGCATCATCTGAATATTTCTTTAATGGCAGCAGGGAACACTGAGGCTGTGAAAGAAGTGCTAAGTTAAGTGGCTGGCTCTGTAAATATCAGGAATTGGGATATTTCAGAATGGGATTACTGAATGAGGTCAAGGAAGCACATTTATAAAAGAGATGCGGTTGAAATAGCCTAACCTGATTTTTGTTAAAAGGCTTTTAAAATCCCATATCAAAGGCGTCAATAGAAACCCAACAGTCAGAGCTTTAGGGAGCATCTTTATGTTGATAAATAACTGGTCAAAAGACAGGAAACAGAAGGCAAACAGGTTAGCCAGACAGCTCTTGCAATGGATGGAGGTCATTAACAGAGTTCCACAGGGATTTGTGCAGGGAATACAGTTCTTCATCATATTTTTAAGTAACTTTGTGAAATGAGTGAGCAGTGAGGTGAGAAAGCTTTATAATGATAAGTTATTCATAGTAATAAGGATGATGACTGTGCTGACCATGAAGAATAGTCCTTATGGAAGGAAGTCCCTAGCAAATAAAATGGCAGATGAAATTCTTAGTAGATGAATGTAAAGTGTTACACAAGGGGCAAAAGAATTCTAGCTTTACATATGAAACAATGGCCCTCATCTGACCATTATGGCCCAGGAGCAAGATCTTGATGATATGACAGACAGCATATCTACAGATGGCATATTATAACCATCAGCACGAAGACAGAAATATCATCTTAGTGCTCCATATTGTCAACACGCTCTGGGTATACTCTGCAAACTTTTCTAATCTGTAAATTTTGAGCATGTTTTACTGATGGAGGTTTTCATCAGTGTGCATGCTGCCCACTCTCCAGTGCTACTAATACCTCTACACCTGATACTGTACATTCTTTTGATGTTCCAAGGCTTAGCTGCCCTTCAACGCTGTATGTTCCATAGACTGATTCATGCACTTTGCACTGCAGAAGCAATCTCATTGCTCTCTTTTTCTCTGAGGATCTAAACACCTGAGATCAGAAATTTGAAGAGATCTCAGACAATCTTTGCATATGAAAAGTATGAGGAGTTTGACATTTCTACCACTGAAAAGCATTGTTGCTGATTGAAACAAGGATTACAGTTCTATATAGAAGCATTCACATTAGCACCATGTAACAGCGTTTCTCTCAAAATTAAAATGACTAAAACTGAATGTCACTTTTCAAAGGCTGTTTGAATGTGCCTTCCGTCCAAATCCAATTTTGATTTTAATTTATATTCAGAGAATTCTAATAAAAGACATGGGGAATAGAGTCTACAAATACTTAAAAGTTTCTTTGGCAATGGGGAACTTGGGAGAATGACAGAGGGAAAGGAAAGCAAATACTAAATGTCAGCAAAGTAAGGCAGTGAGCTGCAGGAGTGATGGACTGTCTACATTGTGTGTCGTTGAGAAAATGGGAATTTGCTGTGCCAGGAATGTGACTTCTTTGAACATTCATTCCCATTTATACAGCATTCTGCTGCTGTTGTGTAGATGAGGAAGAAGATAATAATAACAATGACAATAAGAGAACATACAAAACAACTGATGCACAACTCAACTTCTCACCATCCACCAACTGATGCTCAGCCAGGTCCTGAGCAGTGGCTCCAACCAACCTTCCCTTCCCAAACTGCCCGGCAGTCTCTCCTACTCTACCTCTCATTCTTTAGTGACAAAGCCATACTCCAACTGAATCTTATTTGGTACAATCCAATTTTACCTGTACTGCTGAAAAGAGCTGGAAGAGCTTTGAGTACGAAGGAAGGGATCAGTGCTGCACATAATACTTCTTTTTTTTTAGCAAATGGGAAAAGAGGGACCGAAAAACTGGAATGTAGTGTGACTTGTATGTAATCTGTAGTCAGAACTCTAATTCATGTATGTCTGTTGAACATGACCTCTCTCAATTCAGCTTAGCTTATGCATCATCTTTCACAGTATAAAAAAAAAAGGTTCAAGCTAAAGGTTTTCAGACATAGCCATGAATTTTATTACTGATTCTGCAGAAATCCATGGTCAACATTAATGGTCAACATCAGTCAACATGTGTGTTGACTCCTTGTAAGCTTCCACATACAGATGATTTGTTCTGTACTTGATTTTCATAGCTACCATTTCACAGAGCATAATTTGTCTCAGATAAACCACTGACTCATCTAAACAATATACTGAAAAAATCCTTCATGCTCTTTTTTCTGTCTGTTATACAGTATGTTCACAGTATGTGGAGGATACAAGATAAACTGACATAAACTCAGATCCCCTTCTCAGACTATTCCTATAGAATATAGTAGAACATACTCTTAGAGTCTTACAGTGATTCTTATTTGAAACTATTTCTACAGTGATTTTTCCAACACATACAACAACATAAAATAACACTTTCTACGCATCGTTCTGAGATATTTTCCAACCATGCTTATGTGATATGTGATAAACATTCACAGTCAGATAATGTTGCCTGTTTAATGAGTCCCCCTAGAATTATGCTGATCAGTCTGAATAGAAAAACTGAGGTATCAATGAATCATTAGGGAAAACGTTATTAATTATTAATTAATAAAAAAAATGCAAGCTTAAAAATCATGGACTTCTCATCTCAGTTTAAACAAATGTACTGACTTCAGTGACAAATGTCAAGCTCACAATTGTTAAAATTCTTACATACACTTCTTGCAAAAATACAATCTTACTGAAAAAAAAGCAAAAGTAAAAAGAATTCACTTTTTATTGCTTTGTATTTAATAACTGCTTTTCCTAAACAATAAAAACACATGTGGATGTGCTTCATTTTTGTTCCCAGTTAACTGACATTTTCTGGTTCCCTTGCACTGAACAGCTATCTGGGTAGCCACCAGTTCAGGAAATAACTTTTTTAACGCTTACAGCTCAAGAGAAAAGCAGCCTCACAAACACACCTAATCTTTTGCAAAAATTTCTTCTTCTAAACCTTTTAACCAGAGACAAATTTAATCTGATAGTTTCACGTCAAACAGGCTACTTTCAAATTCTGGAATGTAAGTGACTTGCTTGCTTTCTCTCACCTCCAGCACTCTTTATCACATCATTCAGTCATTTTTTCTTCTTTTTAATCCTTTCAATTAGACTTGTTTATCTTGAGCTATTACCCTCTGTTTTATCAGATAGCCAATCGTGACGTTGTTTCACAGCAGAACACGGCCACTGGGATGTTTTTACTGAAGTCCTTGCTGTCCTTTGCAAGATTTCTACTCATAACAGAAGGAACAAAGTGGTGCTCTAGCTCCTGAAACACTTTTTGACTCCCAACTACTTAAATATTCTGCCATTAGGCCACTTTACCTATGTTTGCCTTTGTTTTCTACTTTCCTGAGTTGAAACATTTGAATACTTCAAGAAGCTGAGTTTCAGCCCCTTACCCTTTCCTCTCTTCCCTGAAACTAAGAAATTTGCTTCACTCCTTTTCTCTTTTAAAATGTAATATTGTATTTCTTACCATCCATGCTGTGACAAAATCTCCCATCCAAGTCCCAACTGCAGCTACCTTCATAAAATTTTCATTCCTGATGCCCATGAAGTCTGTTATAATGTATGCACTGTGGAAACAAGAACACAGATTGTAAGCTATACACATTTGCTTAATGTAGTTATAAAGAATTTGCTTTAGTGACAAAATTTATGATTACTGTGAAAGATTTCTCATTTCCTGCATAATCACTTTTTCTGCTAGATCTGAGCTTTGACATAGTACTGAACTAGGATGGGTCAATTCCAATTAGAAATGGAAATGTGATTTCACAGCCCGCATCCCTTCTGAAGGTGCTAAAATAGTGACAGGTAACAGCCTTAGGATTATGTAAGGCTTCTAGAAATAAAAGCTGTTTTACACTTCTTACCTCTTCCCCTGTACAAATGGAATTGCAGCATTCTCAGTATCGGTGACTTTGCAAAATCTTTTTGAAGAAAAATGAAAATCTTTAACTTCTCTTTAAAGATATAATCGAGTCACCTGGCTTTCAACTCTAACAGCTATACAGCCATGTTTTTTTAACACAGTAGTACCGGCAAGCTTTAGAGGCTTTCAGTGAAAAGTAGTGGTTTCTTGATATGTACAATGTATTTTCAAAGATATATTTTATGTAAATCCAAAATAAGTATTTCTGTTCTGTTTAAGTAATGTAATAGGTATGATTTAAAACCTTACACAATAATTTGACCTCAACTCTCAAGTTCATTTTAGTAAGAAGGTAAAGTTACCTGTTGGATTAAAAGCTCTTTGGTAGAAAGCTCAGCTTTGAATATAGTCATATTCTTTGCTCAAATGCATTTACAGTGTTTAGGAAGACACGACTGTCCTCAGGAACTAACACACTGAATAATGAAACTGTGTTCAAGATGCCTGGAAACAATGCTTATATAATGCTGTGCCTACTTAAAGATGTGCACAACCAACCCAGTTGCATGTAGCAGGTTCTATGATCATTGTATTATTCAAACCTTACTGTTACTATATACCCAATATTGCAATTTCTAGGGTCTAGTGGACAGTATCTGTGCTACTGGATCAGTGCAAGCTCGAGTCCACTGTTTGGGGCAGTCACATTAAAATCTAGATTTTTGATCGAGATATTGGGTCTTGATCACACAAATCAATGCACAGCATTCTACTGCTACTTAGACATAAGTTGGTAAGTTGTAGAATAGAAATATTGATGTCAATGAATGGTTTCATATAAATGGCATACTCTAATGGCTCTTGTGATTAAATACATTTGGTGTCCTTTTAGACAACATGTTACTAAAAAAAAACATCATTTTTTTAAAGAGACTAATGGCATATAAATGCTGGCTTCGATTTTCTGCTGGAGTGAAAAAAAAAAGGCAGTTTTTCCAAGCTATTTTTAATTATTTTCCATGTAGTTAACTAGATCATTCATAGTTTAAATATGTTGCATTGCAAATAAGGATCTAGGAACACAAGATCAGCTATACTGGGTCAGACTAAAGTCTCTCTGTTCCAACATCCTTTCTCCAAGAGAAGGCAACAGCAGACACCTAGGGAAGACTAAGAACACGCAAGAATACATCTCCCAGTTGCAGAGAGATGGGGAGAGTATAACTGTGGAACATTTAGAATTCCCTTTTTTCCTGCATTTTCAGTATGTCAGTCTTGTAATATCTTGTGAAGGTGAAAAATAATTAAGTCTGCATTGCATAAGGAGGGGTCTCATTAACAAATAAGACACAATATGAATGCCAGTTGTAAGGACTGGCCCCCCAAAGCAACCTGGTATCTTTATCATTTTCACACATGCAAAAAAAAACATGGTTCTCACCTTTTTCTATTCCCATTACTCATATGCGTACAACATTGAAATATGCATTATACATGACTACAGGTGTACAGAAACTAGCTGAACACTTGCACAGCACTCCTGAAAAACAGCCACCTAGTTAACTCCTACAGCCCCATTGCTCATTGTGAGGAGCCCACCACCACCGCTGTGGCAGACTGATGTATACAAGATTGGTTATCTAAAAAGGCTGCGAGGCAAATGATCACTGTATACAGGTATTAACAAGTAGAAGAGATACCATGCTACACATAAACAATTTTTTTAAATGGAAATGTACATTTTCCAGGTAGTTACTTGTTTTCAAGAATGCTGACGGTATCTCAAGACTTACAATAACATCAGATAAGCGATATACAATAACCAAATGCATAGAAAGGCCTTGAAAGCATCAGATCATCTTCACAGTCATTTTTGAAATTTGAAATATGAACATTTGAAACATGAAAGCATCCAAAAATGCTTAGTATAAATCGTGCATCATATTCTATAACTAATTAATGCCTATGTTATTTGCAAATTGAAAGAGCTTCAGCTAGAGCAAAATGACATTATTTTAAAGAAACTCATAATAACATAATCGGTGCATAATTCAAGTGCATTTCCTGATTAAAATAAAATTACAACTTTTTATGGAATATGGCAAATATTTTTAAGACTGTCATTAGCTTGTTAGAAATAGTAACAAAATACACTTCTATTTTATTAACTATTAGCATTACATCCCACTCTGTGCAGTATTATTTTAGCCTCCAAAAGCCAAGTTCACTTTTCAAAAAAATGGTTTGTGGCGGATAAAAATGAAAAAAACATCTAGTTTTAATTTTCAGGTTTTTATTCAAATGTAAATGAGAGTAGCTGACACATTTAAAAAGCCATGCATGCCAGATGATGTCACCAGGTTACATATTTTTACCTTCACCACGAGTAAAATGATGTCCATTGTGGAAAAATCTCCACAGTTTTCCAGCTTTAGCTTGTAGTTAGAGCAGTTTTCTCTAGCTGGTTACTGTCATCTCACAGCTAAAACCCTTGTCTGCACCTTGTAGGATGGTTAATGGCCATTGGGTGATTGGGTTTCAGCTAGCTTTCCATGGACTGCCTGAGTTTTGTAAAGTTTCTCAAAAAGCTTCCATTTGTTTTGCCATACTTAAATTCTGTAGCAAGGCACATTCATATTGCATGAGATGCACAACCTAAGAAAACACTAAGTGGGAAAATGTAGTGGTTAAAGTTCACAACAAAGTAAAAAGCTCTTCAGAAACAGAGACGATATCTGTATAAAGTTAAATGTTGAGAAGCCTATACTTATGAATGTTATATACAGAGGACAGTTTTTCAACTGGTACTTGGAACAACCTACTGCTAATTAATGATAGTAAAAATAGAAGCAGTTCAGCAAGGGAAAACGTTCTTTCCAGGCTGAAGTCTACAGCAGGTAGACCTCAATTTTCACACAAAAGCAAAGCAAAGGAGCCAGAGACAAAAAGAAAAGACCTGAGGCAGAAAGAGTCCAAAATCCATCATCATCAGGTGCT
>JANHGO010004313.1:0-25266 GCA_024606505.1 Aquila spilogaster | reverse complement strand
GCGGGGGGGGGGGGGGGGGCGCTGCCGAATGGAACCGTCCGGCGCACGCGGAACGCGGGGACTGGGTAACGGGCGGGCGCGCGCCGGCGCCGCGCGCTGATTGGTCCGCGCAGCCGCCATTTTCCCTGTGCCCGGGCGGGGTTGGGCGGTTGCACAGAGCGTTCTCTCCGTTGTGCTGTTCTGTCGCGGCGTCCCGAGCGTGGGCGGTGCAGCACGTGGGTTTTAGGAAGCGGTCCGCCTCGTCCTGACGCCGCTCTGGTGCCTGCTTGTGACATGGGCGGGTCGGATCGTTGCACTCACCGCACGTTTTACGCTGAGCGCTGAGTTGCACCCAGCAGGACTGCTCCGGATAAGCATTGCACAACGTTTGTTGGAGCAGAGCTCTGCTGTGGCAGAATGCTTGGCCAAGCATTTCGTAACTGCTGTCATCTATGGATTTGTGCTTAAAAGGATAGAATGGGAAAGCCCAGATAGCTCAGTGTGGCAAAGTAGCCCTGCTACTTTTCCTGAGAGGGAGAGCTGAATTACAGAACCACCAGGGGCACAGGTCGTCAAGGAGCTGATGGTGAAAGCTGCTGTCCTGGACGTGATTCTTAAAAACAAGGAAGAAGAACTGGTTGGGAACGTGAAGTCAGCCTTGGTGGCAGTGACCATGAAATGATTGAGTTCAGGATTCTAAGAGGAGGGAGCAGGGCGGAAGGCAGGACCACAACCTCGATTTCAGAAGAAGCTTTGGCCTCTTCAGAGATCTGCTTGTAATACAGTCCTGGAGAGAATAGGTCCAGAATTGCTGGTTGGTATTCAAGGATCACCTCCCTGCTTAAGAAAGATCCACCCCAACAAGTATGAAATAAGTGAAGGCAGCAGGAGGAAGGCAGGCAGGCTTTTCTCAGTAGTGCTCACAGACAGGACAAGAAGCTCAGATTGAGGCATTTGAGTGTGAAGGTGATCAAAAACTGAAGCAGGTTGCCCCAAAAGGTTGTGGAGTTTCCATTCATGGAAATATGTATTGAAAACCAAGTGGGCATTGTCCTTGGCAACCTGCTGCAGCTCACCCTGCCTGGGAGCAGTTGGACTGGGTCATCTCAAGATGACTGGGTCACCTCCAATGACTGTGATTCTGTGAAAAGTTTTCCTATCTGCCAAGCTCAAAAAGAGCCATAAAGCCCTACTTAGCTTGACACAAGGAGTAAGAAGACAAGGTCACTAATTCCCACTGTATCCATAAGTGGCTGGGACTGAGCTGTGAAGACAGAACTGGCCATCTTCTCTTTAATTGTCGGGAAGATACATGGATTTACATTTACATTTACAGTGTCTGTTCCTCCACTGATGAACAGTTTTGCTCTGTCTCACAAAGAAACATTTAAAATCTTTCTCATATTTTTTTAATCAACATTCCAGTAGCCAGTCCGTGACAGTGACTTTGATATTATCCAGCAATGATTGAATGATTCCTATTTGATGTGAAGGTGACCTGCAAAGCAACCCACTTTTATCCTCTGTTTCTTTATGATGTATAAAGAAACCAGAGTTATTATTAATTTATTTTGTTTTTCTGTCTTCTTCTTTCCTGCTTTGTTTTTAAGGCTAGCTAGTTGTATCTGCAGGCAGTGGAAGCCCCAGCTTTCTGACCTCCTTGCAGGAGGTGTAGTCAGTTTTCCTCAAAGAGGAGAAGCACAGAGGTCATTAATGCAGGTGTATCTTCAGGCACAAGAGCTTCCAAAAGGCTTCCAAATACCCAGGAACAACAAGTTGACCTAAAAAGAAGCCCAGAAGCCACGACAGCAATATGCAATGGAAAGAGAGAGATGTACTATCAGTATCTACAATTCCTGCAATAGTCTGATCTTTAAAAATGTTAATGAGCAGCGACTGCATGAGTGGGTCACACCAAGAGACAGCACCAAAAGTGTGCTTCTGTACTTCTTGACAGGATGTCTGGTAAAGCGTGTGACTGTAGTCAAAGCTGGAGCCTTCCCTTACAGAGGGATTTGAATGTCACTGTGCCATTCAGCCAGTCTTCCCACAGTTACCAAATTCAGCCTTCAATGAATTTCTACCTCAGGGGTTCCACTGATGCAGCTAAATTCATTTTCAAGCCCATTTGCTTCCTGAAGATTTTGGTTGTGTGCAAGATATAAGTATTTGTAAGCTAAGGTTACAGGGAGGTTTTAATCCAAAGCAAAATCAGCATTGAGTTATTAAAAGATTTCTCAGCTGTTGCATATCTAGCAAAAATCCCATGCATCTCAACAGGGCTGGGATTTCACCCTCTGGAGTTATGCCAGCAGAGAAATTGGTCCAGCCTCCCTCCCCACACAAACACAGCCTTTTCTTTCAGTTGATCAGTATTCAGTGCTGCTGGAGTCCCGGAGTAGGTCTTCCTGCAAAAAATCTGCCAGCAGGAGCTGGCGCATAGTGTTTTACAGTACACAGAAGCCCCAAAATGCTGCCTTTCACCAAGCTTACCTCTGACATTACCTTACCTGTGACAAGCTCCTAAGGAAAGCCACAGACTTTGACAGCTGTTTTTAACATTGGTGACACTTCAACTCCCTGAAGCATGCCCATTTCACAAGCTGGCAGAGGGGGTGGTGCTCTGGGGACTCCAGAAAACAGCAGCTTGGTGCCCTCAGCATCTCTTGAGCACACTGTATTTGGTCAGAGGGGTCATGATTTCTCTGAGGAAATTCCAGAGGAATTGAAGTTTAAATTTGCCCTGTACAGGGCATATGGAGAGCATAGGAGCTAGTGCCTTCTCACCTTCACCTGAAGATAAAAGGGACTATGTACAAGTCTCAAAGATTTGAGGCCCTCTAACACTCACAATTGCTCTTTCTTAGGTCTCCAGTGAGTCTTATAGCAGAAGGAGACCTCATAGCTTTGCTCCTTCATCGGACAGCTCTTTACTTGAAAGGTTTAACAAGTGCAGTTGCTGGGAATTAGCACTTCTGCACTGCAGCCGTGCCAGAATAACCCCACTGCGTCTATGAGGAAACCAGTCACAGGCACCCAAACAAGTACAGTAACTCCTGGTGCTGGTTTTTTTTTTCCAATTGCGTGAAAAGATACAAGCTTCCCACCAACAAAAACGTGCAGTGAGCCCTTAAACCAGCCATACTGTCATGGCTGGTTGGCTAATGCAAGAGAGAAATACTTAAAATCAGGGAGGAATGGCAGTTTGAGTGGGGCACAGAGCTTTGCACAGACCTCTGCGTTTTCCCTCGAGTGAGATGAGTCACTTGCTTCACACACATGTGGCTCAGCACGGGGCAGCCAGCACTGGGAAGCTGCCTGCTGTGGCTCAGGAGCCCCTAAATTACCAGCAAGGCGAGCCCTTTTCCATCTGTTTTGGCCAAAGGAGGCAACATTTCAAAAGGCTTTATGAATGCCTTCTGCAGGGCCAGTCTCTGCCAGGAGTGATTCCTGCATGAGCTGTCCCATGACATGCTCTGTGGCTGCACCACACGCCCTGAGGACCAGGAGGATCTCTGCTCTTTCTGCCCTGGGAAGGGTTTCCAGTGCTCTGCTCTGCAGACCCACCACGCCGTGCTGGCTGCCAGCCAGCTCCAATGCGGCTCATGGGCTGGAAGTTTAGCGTTGGCTTGCATCATCTAATGATGACCTTCAGAAGGGATTTATGATTAGGAAGGAGCCTTTGAAGATTTAATTTGGGTTGGATTTTTTTTTAACGGAGATTTGGGTGGTTTTTTTTCCTATGTCTTTAATTATTTTTTCTGAAGCAATGTCTGCTTTTTCCTGAAAATTTACTGGTGATATTGATAATATGAACTTACTTATACCTTTCTCAAACCTTAATATAAGCAGCAGAGTGTGTTAAGGAAGGAAAAAAAAATATCTTCTTCCCCACATCAGTTCCCTTGGCAGAGAAACCACATCTCGTTCTCCCTGCCGTGGAGCTGGATGAGGACATTAGGGCACCTATCCTGCCCCAGCCAGCCACCACTCCTCCTCTGTGACCTCCCAGTACTGTCCACATGTGATCACCGCCTTCCTGGTGAGGACTGGGTTTGCTACTGAGTCAGACTGTAACACCTGGTGGAAAAAGGGGAGGTACAAAGCTGGGGTGCTGCACTGAGTCAGCGTGGGAATGCTTGCCCTGCCCTCTGTGCATGCAGAGCACTATAGTACTGGTGCTGCTGGGGACATGAGTGTGTAGGCACAGCCTCGGTTGTTCTGCTCTGTGCTAACAGCAAAAAGCAAATCCTACGCGAAATAAACACATCTCATCATGGCAAAGTGCTTCATAAATGACTAACAGCCTTCTGCAGACTAATACAGAATCAAGCTGCTCCAGAGTACAGCAAGTTTTCTTTTCTCTCTTTCTCTTCTCTCCCTATGGCACCTATAGTTGTACTCTGAGGTGCATGGCTTTGTGTCAGTGACTAACAAGTACGTAGTAGTCACTGCAGGTTTCCATGTCTTGCATGACACCAGTACTGTTTAGGCGCTCAGGGGAGGATGTAGGAACCATACACCTGGCCCCAAATGGATCAGCAGATAAGTGTTTTTTTCAGCGCGTCAGACCTACCAGCACAGTATGTTTCAAGTGCCAATGGCAACGCAAAGTGGTTTTGTACCGCAGCTTTTACATTTCCACCTCCATGTTATGACCGTATGTAAAATCAGTGTTCCAGGCCAGCCGGGATAACAAAGGAAGCAGTTTCTCCTGAAGCCCACACATGAACATGAAATACATGAGTAATGCAAATAGTTCTTTCTGATTTAGCACCTCTGGGAAGGAAGGTACTATTTGAAACAAACCAAGCCAGTTCATGATATTTTAAATCATGGAGAAAAAAAGAAGGAGAAGAAGAAGAAAAGGAAGTCTTACTCATAGCAATAAGAGTTTTGTGGGAACCGATTTACTGCAGCTTAGTAGGGCAATGCAGCCAAACTGCTCTGACATTGCGCTTATGGGGAAAAGAGCACTCCTGCTCCTCCTGATGACACAGAAACTCCAGCTGTGAAGGCTGTGAAACAGGACATCAGATTGCAAACTCACAACATCAGCCACAAAGCAGCCAGTTCCTTCCCTCCTGTCATCTCATGCCTACCAGCAGGTTAAGCTTTAGAAGCCTGATTTAGTTCTTGCTCAAGTCCCCAGGAGCTCCTCTGAGCAAGGCAGTGCTGGTGGAGAAGGTACCACCTCATGGTCAAAGTGGTTTTCCCCAGGCTTTGTTCATAAGCCACATCGGTGTCGTGGCGACTGCAGCTTCACACTAGGGAACAGGAGCCTGATGCCTTTCTGGTGGGCAAATGGCTATCCAAAGGCATCAGACAGATACCTTCTGTAGGTTTTCTGTACCTACACACCACTGAAGTTGTAACATACAAGGCAATTCCTTGCATTAAGATATTTCAAGCTTCTTTTGTAATTTCAGAGAAATGGAAGAGCATCAGTCTATATGCTGATGCTAAGTCACCTTCACTATATGCAGATCCTGACCTCCACCTGATGTCTGATATCTTGAATTCTAAATGGCAACACATGAAGACAACTTGTAGAAGACTCCAGGAGATGCTTAACTGGCCAGGCTTCTGCTGGGCAGGTGACTTCTCCCATTGTTATCTCCCACATGGAGAAGGCAACTGAGAAGGTACTTACTGGCACATAGATGTGTCCAAGTCTCCAGTTTGTCTGGTTTGTTTACTTCCTGTAGGATCATTAGGAGGCACATCATCCTCTCATCCACAAATTCAGTCATCAGTCTGTTCTAACAGAGCTTCAGTTGCTGTGATTCAGAACTAAGAGAGGAAAGCCACAATAACACACTCTAGTAATCCCATAAGGAAGTCAGATCCTGAGCGTCATGAAAAACCACATGAAAAAAGGTACACAATGGCACACATTGTGAATACCCCACAGTCACTGGGATCTCTGTCAATTTGTACAATTCAATATCTTCAATATTCCTCTACCAGGTTTGTGAGAAAATCAAGGTCTGAGGTGAGGCAGTGTGCACCACTACCTCGTGAACCCTCCTTGCTGCACTCAGCTGTTGTGGATCCCAGCTAGTTGCTGAGCACCTTCCCAGACCTTGCACAGCAAGTCTGTACACTTCTTTCCATCCCCATCCAACATTGTTTCCCGTTCAGCAAAAGGCTGGAAGGAAGACACCTTTCTCTGCTTCTTATCTTTAAGTAACCCACTTCAAACCCCCAGTAACAAACCAAATTTGATGGTTGCTACCCCATCTCAGCTTTGCAGCTCTCCTTAATTAGCAGTTCACAGAGCAACACATAATTAGCAGTAGATATTGTCTGTTCACAGCCAAGTGATGTGCCAGGGAAGGATGTGGAGAGCTCATGTGTCACACCAACCACTCTGGCCTGTCATTACAGTCAGGATCATGAGCAGGTTTGAGCTCATCAGGTACCAGTTTCCCAACACTTCAGCAGAGACATTCAGGGCACCCAGAGCATTGCTTTGATCAACACTCTGATTTCCTCAGGCTGTAAATGGCAGAGCAGGTGGAGGGCTTTCTGCTGACCACCATTCCCCTCTCTCCATCAGCAATAGGTGTAACCCCACTGCTAATGGTGCTCCAAACATCTGAAAAATTGGCGGTGGTGGCTAATGCAAAACACTTGCTTTCTTCAATGTAAAAGCCCCCCTGAAACTGGTTCTACTGCTATGCACAGCTGAAGCCAGTACCCAGAGGGTTAATTCTGCTTGGGGAAGTAACTTGTCACAAAGAACTGGTCTCTAACCACCAGCCAGGTACTTCAGCTGGTAATTACACGATATGGGCATGCAGAGGGCAGTTCCCCTACCCAGGCATAGGCTGCTGATGCGGGCCTCTCACATCCCTCTGGTGCCATGGCAGCACAGAGATGTGCACCTCCACACTTAACCAGCTCCAGGAAGCACTTCCCATGTGAATCAGGCACAGAGCTGCTAAACCACAGTGGCATCAAAATCAGCAGTGGCTACAGGCACATGAAACTGAAAAAGCTGCAAGAGTGGTTCTGCATGTGCTGGCTTTCCCCGTTTGAGGCTTACTCTCTCAGCTCTTAAAGCACTTCAGTAACCAGTGTCTGCTACCTGGAGACATCAGATAATGTTACCTCAGGACGTCCTCTGACTCCATGTTTTACAAAGCAGCCCTCCTCCCTTTCACCTACTACTTCAGTAATTCCTTCGCTGTTTACCCCCCACACTGTGTTTATTCTGTAGCCAGAAGGGAAGTTCATCTTCCAGGCCTGTGCTGGCAAACCCCTGAAACTGCCAGCAGTGAATGTAAACTACAGCTTGACCTCCTGGCTCCATAAATCCCAGACCATGCATGGCTTCTTTGAGTTTTTGTAGGATTCCGCAGATGCCAAAAGTAATCTTTGTTTACGTTAAATGCAGGCAGGTCAAAGATCCTCTGCTGATGTTAAGAGTACTACTTGCCTGAGTAGGGACTGCTCACAGAAAAAGGATTATTGGTACGAAAAGGGATTTAAAGACTGTAGCTGTCAGACTGTAAGTCTCTTTTTGCAGTGTCAAGCCTCAGATAGGTAAGCTGGTCACTGGAGTCGGAGGACTGCCAGGATGACGCTGCCTGGAGCCCACAGCCCCACCTATGTCCTCCCAAGGTCAGCCTTGGGCCTTTTGAAGTTTCTCCTGGAAACTTTGGAGGACACCCAAGACCAATTACATCAGGGCCTGGGGCCCAACATGTGGCAAGTTCAGTAACAGCATGTTAAGCAGAGCTGTGTTGCAGCCACTGCTGTGGGCAGCTGGGACCTGGCCCTGCCTCCCAGCAGATCTGTGGTGGGTACCGCCTCACTGGCTGGAATCTCTGCAGGCTGAGTGCATCCCCTGCATGCTGTGCCTCTGTGCCGGTTTCCCCCTGCCCATACCCACACGTCCCTGAGACAATGACCAGCAGGTTGGCAAGAGCCGCTGTGCTGGCAAAAGCAGTGAGTTCCACGGGGTGGTTAGGAGCAATAAGGAGAGCGTCAGCAGCAGGCACAAAGCAGGGAACCTTTTCACAGTGGCCTCCTGCAGCAGCACTTCCAACCCACATGCGTTTGCATGCTGCTGTTTCAATGCCTGCAGGTTGCTATGGACAACCAAAGGCTGTTGGACCGCCTCGCTGAGCAGAGCCCTACCACGTTGTGCATGGTGGTAAGGCCTGGCATGTTTTGTGTCCTTGTGAGTGTCCTCATCTCACAAGCTCTTTCAGCTAACTGACAGTCACAAACCTCAGTGTTCTGGAAAACCATGTCTCCAGTTTAATGCTGTCTTACCTCCATTTGCAGTGAGTGCTATTACCTGCCTTTCAGATGAGGTAAAACAGAAGAACATTAACCGACCTGGCCAACATCATGCAAGAGGCCCATGGAGAGCTGTGGAAGACTTAGAGTCTCCCAGTTCTGCTGTCTGCATGTCAGTTTCTATCAGTACCAAGACACAACTACAAAATTTAGTGGGTTTACTCCAGTTTTAAGCTGGTGAAAATGCCATTGCATTGTGGAAGCTCACCCCTGCCCCAGCTCACCTCTTGCCTTGAGCATAGAGATGCACTTTCTTTCGGCCAAAAATGAGGACTATGTTATCAGGTGATGCAGGACAGTTCATAAATTACAATCTCTGACATATTCTTTGGGTTGGCATAGAGCAAACATCAAAGAAAAAGACCTCGGAATAGATTTCGTTTATCCTCCTCCATTTAAACGCAATGCATGTCCTCCTCTCCTTCAGCAGATCTGCAAAGAGCCAAGTGATTCATCTTCCTAACAAAACAGACACAGAGAGCACACCTCCCTGATTAATGAAGTTTTCTACCGAGGACTTGGGTACATTGCAGCAGACAATGAGAAATGTGATTACTGCTAATACGGCATTGACACAAATGTCAATGATGTAAAGTAAGTCATATCTTTTTGAATCAAGGGTCCCTTCCATCATTATTATTTTCGTTTGCTTCTTCCATTTTAATAAGCCGTTGCTCTGTGCGTTACCAAAATACTCCCAAGTAAAACCATCGAGGGACAAATTAGTTTTTGTGTAACGCTTCATTAAATAGCAGGCACCTTTAACAAAAAAGGGTGTTGTGTGTTGACGTAGTCCCATTATCATTTAAACACATAATACTCGAGCCAAAAACTCCAGTCAGCTGATGCCTTTACCTCAGTGATAACAAATCAGTGTTTTTTACCAAAGTCAAACAGAGCAGGAAGGAGAATAATGTCTCTTTGTCTCCACGGATCTGAGAGGGCTTCAAGCCTGGCCAATGGAAATGGGTCAATGGAGAAACCACCAGTGCACACCCAATTACACTCACTGAGATACTGTTAGATTTCTGCATCTTCAGGGAGGGATTAGCTCAGCTTCAGACACAAAGCAGTAAATAGTAGAGGAATATACAAGGATCTGAGAAGGAGCTGAGTTTCTAGAGGCTTGGAGAATTGTTAGTGCTGTCCATGAAAGCATTGAAGTCCTTAAGCTCAGCATAGAAGCTGCAAAAGAAATGACAGTCCTTAAAACCAATCTCATTTCTGTACAAAAAATGAGAAACAAGTGGCCAGACAGGAGCAGGAAGCAGCAGAGAGATGAGCATTGTAGTCAAATGGCAAAGTTCTCACGTGGGTTTGAACTTTATACTGCTGCTTCAGGAAGTGGGGGCACAGCGCAGGCAAAACAAACACAGCAAACTTAACTGGGGGAGAGCTGGAGTGGAAGCTGAGCAAAACAGGACACAGACTTTAACAGCTAACTGTTAGGAAACAACAGGAAGTTATTAAAAGGAGAAAGTCTGCAAAAGCACTTGTAGCCAACCTAGGCACAGAGGGGAGGACGACAGAGCAAAGTATGAGGTTTAATAGCACCGCGAGGCAGCTGAGTCATGCCAGTGCATCTGCCCTGCTGCAGGAGGATGGAACAGAGCACAAACCGATAAGTAAACTGAAAAAAGTCACAACTCTGGATGGCTTTCATTGAGATGTTATTTCTTGTGCTGTTGCTAGTTTGCTTACTACTGTGTCTACAGATCGGGAATGCCTTTGTTAGAAAGTAAGCATGCTAGTGGTGCAAAGCTGAACTGTTTGGACAAATGGGTGAATTACTCATGCTGAGGACATCAGCTCAGTTAAAACAACCATACTCTTCACCTCTCCAGACATTATGGCTCGTTCCATCTCATAAACACGTTACACCTCCTGGTCAGCAGTTGCTTAGATCGCTATTTCTTCTTCAACACCTAGGCATTCTCACAAGCTGATGTTATCCCAGATTTATTATTCAGGGATGGTAGCAACTTTAGGAATCAAAAATGAAGAACCTGGGTCACTTGTCAGCAGGATCAAAAGAGTGCAAATGATGTGTCTGTCTCACAGAATGCACGTGGTCAGATTTTGGTGACCCAAGAGTTTGGCATCCAAAGCAAGACATTTGATAGCAAAATCTACAAAGTTGTTTCAAAGCCTCAAGCAGAGTGAGGAACTTTAATGTCTTGTAACAACACAGGAGGAAAGGGCATCTGCAACAAAAGTTAGGAGTCATGTTTACAGTTGTATTAATGGACTCAGACATATTACAGAGAACATTCATAACTCACATACACTGCTGTGCCCTCAAAGTAAAGACATGCAAAACATGAAAAGAAGACAGACATGCAGTGGAAAACTGGTCATAACTTCTTTGTCGGCTGAAGACAGAAATAAAAGAGAAGATCACATATATGGTGAAAAAGCATGAAAACATAAAAATATGTACCCCTCCAATCAACCTAACGTGCTATTTGTAAAGCAGGGAGGATCTTTTCTAATCTGAAAGGATCCCTTTAGCATCAAGCATGTGCGTGGTCCCTGGTGCAGAGAGCCTGCAGAGCACTGGAGTGTGTTTTGTTGGCAGACCATGTACTGATTGCATCTAGCAAACAGCACAGACAGGAATGGGATAGCAGCAACATGTTTCTCAGTTACTGCTGCTTGTCAGAACACCTTCAGCTTGCAACCTGGGCTACTCTGTGCTTCTGGCATGGTTGCTCTTTGCTTAATGAGGAAATGGTGTTTCCTTCATAACAGGGTCTCTTTCAGACAAGGTCTCGTGGAAGTTAGCTGAAACGAGCTCACAAGCACAGGTCTGTGGTGTCTCATTGCCACAAAATGGTTCCTGGCTGGCAGTAATAACATGCAGCACATGCAGTTTATCCTGAGCTTCCTACTCCCGTTGTAACACTGAAGCTGCTGAGCAGGATACGTGTTCAAAAGCAGCACCAGAGACTCAGGCTTCTCACCAGAAAGCTCTGGTTTTCCTTGAAGGGAGTGGCACAGCTGAATATTGTCTTTCAGTGCTACAGCGTCACTATGGGCTTGACACTTGATATGTGTCAACAGTGTCAGCTCTGACCCCTGTAAGAGCGGTTGGTGGCTGCACACAGTGACATGGCAGCTTCGACCAGGTGATGTCAGGGTAAGCACAGATTTCTCTCCCTAGAAACAGCTGAAGAAGCACTGAAAAGGGGTATTGTTTCTGATATCCACAATAATCCGCTCTGGTTACTCACAGCAATGTCAACAGTTACTCAGAGAAGTTTCAAGCTTGGGAGGGCGTCAGTCTTGTAATTAAGGAATGTAGCAGACTAGCTAGAACAGGGCTTGCTTTGAGTATGCCCAGGTGTTCTCCAGCCACAGCAAGTCAGAGGACATCCCTGCTTCTAACCTCCTGAGCACTGCGTTATCATACTCCCACAGCACAAAAGCAAAGAAGCCGGGAGAATTTCAGGCTCTCACTGGTAGGCCAGAGCAAACTTGGGCAGAGGCTGGAAGTTGCGGTGTGCCTGCAAACAAGGAGCTTGGACTGCCCTCTGCAGTACGCAGCTGTGCTGTGCCTGGGTCACCAGGAGCATCTTAAAATACATCCACTTGCCGTACCTTTCAAACCTCAGTGTGAAAGCTTGCTTTGCCACATTTCTATATCTTCAGACATTTCTGCATTACTCTAAGAAACAAATGTCCTTTTTCCTTTGGACAACTACCTTAATACCCCTCGTTGGTACTCACATTTCTAGTAGGGATGCTCTCTGTACTCCCCATCCTCTAGTCCTTATTTGGTGAGTTATTACTTGGGAAAACCTCTTGAGAATCACCAGAATTGGCCTGAAAATGGAGTGATGGAACCTACACTCACCCCAAATGCTGCAGGGCTCTCAGTGGCATGATGAGCATTACATGCTCACCTGGAAGGCTTTCCCAGCTCACTCTCAGGTATGCAGGTGGGACTTAGCATCTGTCATCCCAGCACCAATCACCTGCAGAGCCTATTTCCAGTGCCGTGCAAATCTGATGTTTTGTATGAATTTACTGAGACGTGGCTTTGTGCCTTGTACCCCATTGTCATTGCCACGTGTAGGACTTGCTTTTTTTCCTCCATGAAAGTCTTCCGCTGGGACCTGCTTTCTGCACGGGGCACTTCTAACAGCATCCCAAATTCCTTTTCCCCAGCACATAGTTTCCCATCCTATAATATTTATGGCTCTGTTTGACTTTCCCTGCCAGCACATTTGTTGAGAAAATAACAGCCCTCGGGGGCAGATATTTCTTATAGTTTGTTCATGCCTAAAATAATTGTACCAACTTATTAAAAACCCCACTGACAGTATGATACAATAACCTCTGTGATTTATTTATCTTTCAGCAAGCTTAAAAAAAATGCCACTGCCTCATTCCAGCTTTGCACTGTATAGTCCATCATCAAATGCAGCCCTGTGCTCTGATGTTTATAACACGCTACAACAAGACATTGGGCTTTGAATTACATTTATTCTGCCCTTATCTCGTTGATTTACTAGTTCCTCAAATATTTGCTTCCTTATACTATCTTAATTGAAGATTCCTCCTGCCTCTATTTTCTTTCACTGCTATTCTGCAGAGAACAACGCTCTTTGAGCAGCGCTCTCATGTTCTCTTTCCCATTTTCTGCGTACGGCACCATGCCTATTTTTTTTCCTATTGCTTTAGCCTTTAAAAAACCCACCTGAAAGATTTCAAGGGCATTAAAAACAACTGGGTTCCACAGCACATTCTTTTTTGTCTCCTTGTTCTCATTCTCCCAAGGCAGCTCTGCCATCTGAAGGCGCAAGCGAAACATTTACTGGAGGTACCAGCATTCTTAAGCATAACTCCTGTATCGTTCTGATAACTTTGTATGGAAGGCAAAAGGGGTTGTTAATGGTGGCTTTGTTTACTTTCTCTGGTAGACGTGCCTGGAAACATGGCCAAAACATGGCTCAGCAGCTCCTGCCTGTTCCTGTGGCTGTAGCTTGGGCCGCCACTGATGTTCCACTTGTGTGAGGAAAATCAGGGTCCAGCCCCACTGTCTGCCTAAAGCAATGCTCCATATGCCAGAAATTAAGAAGCTTAGGCTTCCCGTGGCATCAAAAAAGTCCGTCCCGTCAGAATGGAGTTCACCCCCTGAGACCAACAGAAAATCTCAGGTTTTTCTTTTCCTGCTATGCACTGAAACAGAGCTATATCTTGTCACTTTTTTTTCTCTGTTAGATCTAAAGAACACAAATAATAATGACCACAGATAGAAAAACTTTCCCTGAAGTAACTGTTAATATTCTATCACCTTATCTTTAAATTGTTTTCGGTGGATTATAGAAGTTTATAATTACCGTTCCCCCAGCTTCATTTTATCTGGTACAGTAACATAATCAAAATCCTCCTGCTCTAAACCCTCGATAGCAAATCCTCTTTATAAAACACTTGTTCAGTGTCCTCCTTCATTTTCATTTTCTCTGCTGCTGCTCATCATACCAAAGCCTGTTGTCTGAAAACTGAACAGTAGCACTGACCGTTTTTCCAACAGAGATCATATCGTTTGGATGTTAATGCTGTAAATATATTTTAAAACACAATCCTGTCTGCAGCAAAATGCCTCGCATTGCCATTGTGTTACTGTAAATGCCACTATTATGAAGGAGTGATTGACTTTGTTTAACGTGTTAATCCAATACTCCGCAGAGATGTACATCTGTGATGCAAGTGTCATTTCCACACTTTAATTATAATTTTAATCATCCCTGATCTTCCATTTGTTTGCAATAAGCTAATTATTTTTCTTTCCTATCACAAAGCACTGAAATGATGCCTTAGTATAAATCATTTTTTTATTAAGCACATTTGCACTCCTGCTGTCCTGCTTCATGAGGTCCTCTGGTTCTAAATCCACCTCTAAAAACTCACAAAGCATTTATTTTCTACCTCCCATCTCCTGCATCTAAGCAGGACACTGGACCATTTATTTAGATCTGGGCTCGTGTTAGCAGCGTCACATCACAGAACTGCTGCAGATCTGTAATTACAGAGCAGCAGAGCAATTCAGTGCAGACCACACCAGGCACCAGCTGTGGGGACCTCTCAAAGCCTTTTCCATGTGCTGTGATCAATTATCAGATGCCCTTCACAGCTTGCTGTAGATGATACCCTTTTCTCCCAGGCCTTCAGATTCCCATGGGAGAGGAGATGGAAGGCATCAGTGTTGAGTAATCTCCTTAAGCCGCAGGTGGCGTTTTAATTCTATGATTGCCTGTTAAACATACATGGACATTGTTTAAAAAAAAAATAGAAAAAAGAAAGGAAGAGAGAGAGAGAGAGCTTGCAGCACTTGGGCAAAGCGTTGCTCAGTTCTGACACCACTTCAGCCCCACAGGAAACTGAGCAGGGCAGCGCTCTTTGGGGCTGCAGTGCCTTGCAGCAGGCAGAGGGGGCTGTCTCCCTGATGAAGCCTAGCGTCTCTGTCTGCTCTAGCTTTATTCCTAATTGAATTCCTGGAATGCAAGGGGAAATGCAGAAGCCCCGTTAGGAACTACCCTTTGTTTGGAAGACCTCACAGCAACACGTTGCGTATATCTGTGAGCCACTAAAATATGAAACGTCCAAAATAATAGAAAATGCTTTTTCTGGGGGGTAGGATTTGATGTACCGGTTTCTCACAGGGAGATTTGCTGATGTGTTTTGACAGCATCTTGCCCCGTATACAAGTATCAGGGCACAGTCAGCAGCTGCTATGCTAGCACTGGCTCACAGGGAAGGCAGCAGAGGAGGCTTCACCTCAAAGACACACATGAGGAGCCTGCAGTAGCTCCAGTCTGATGTCTGTGGGCTAAACATCCACAGTGCCAGCACGCAGGTGTGTTCACCTGCATTTATTAGAACACATTCAAGTCTGAATACGGAAAACCTGGAAAAGTGTGCTCTGGGCTGACCAGCCTGCTGCCCCACACACCCTCCATCCTTTACTCTAGCAGGGACACAAGACTTACAAACCCTTTGCCAACCTTGCCGTAGTGCTAGAAAAGCCAGGCAAAGAAAAAAAATCACCTGCTTTTCTTTAACAACTCATCTTTGGATAGCTGTGCATTCTGGAGAGCCCATGGTCAGCTCCAGGAACAAGGAGGGAAATACCACTTAGAAACAATGAAAGATCGTTGAAGATCAGTCATTTCTCAACAAGTGTTTTTGATCAGTAGCTCCTGTATTTTACCTCTAGCAGAAAGCACAGGAGCCATTTACACCAGGCCAGGTAGCTACAGCACAAGGAAAGTGTTACGCTTTCACACAAAGGAATTAATCAGTCTTAATTTCTCCAACATCCAGACATGGAGAGTGGATGTTAGGATGACTTGAGAAAAGCAGAAAGACCTTGGTTCTTCCACAGTGTGTGGCAGGACTCTGGTGGCCTTCAAGGGACCAGGGATGGGGCCAGGATCCTCAGCCTTCTCTTCAGATCAGACAGCCGTGGAAACACAACCCTCCCATGGAAACACAGCCCTCCCTTGGAAACAGGCTTGCTGACACCTCCCTTGCATGGCTCGGGATGAGTGTTGAGCTGAATGTACGTCAAGCAGCCTGGTCAGACCCTCAGGCACATCTCAGCATGGGCCTACTGGAGGTGTGAATTTCATGTGGTTAGAAAGACAGAAGAGCACTCATACACACGGTTCCCGGAAAGATGCTACCAGATGTGAGTCACCTCTCCCAGGCAAGTTCTCCATCTTCTGGGTGGCTGCTTTACTCTGTTCACTGGCAGTCACGTCCCAACCAGATCACCCTCAGGAAATCTCTGAGCTATTCTGATGTCCCAAAGGTGACAGCAGCCCTGAAGAGAAGTTAGTGACCAAATCATCCCTGGCTTTTCACTACCTCCACGTTATACCCTCAGCATCCATAACAGTACTCCTGGATAACGGAAACAACCAAACCAAATGGCTCCTTTAGGTTGCCTCTAACACTTGCATAATTTTGTCTTGTTGTCTAATTAACAGCACTGTGGCATCTCCTAAATTCGGGAAGGCGAATCAGTGCAACATCAGTTATCCACAGACAAGGCCTGTCTGGATTTCAATGGTGATAAAAGTAATGCAAGTCCATTCACAGAGGCTAGAAAGAAACTTCCATTACAGTTTGAAGGAAATAAGACACTTCTATTCCATCATTGGAAGCATAGGGCCCTTAAGTCAGGCTTGCCAGCACCTTCAGGGTTCATACATTGCTTTTAAGTAATGACTAGGAATAGATAAATGCTCTTGCCCAAACTTACTTCCAAGACAGTTTTCCCAACAGCTAGTCTACCTCTGTGCCTTCTTGGCCTTCTTCAGTACATTAATTGCAGCTCTTTCTATCCTCCAAGCTTTCCTTGGAGAGGATGTTCTCCAGCATTCCTTCCAAGTTACACAAAAGCTGAATCAGATACTGAATCAGATGTGACTTATAGCTGTGACTATTAGCTTCCGAGCAACTCTGCCATTCCTTTTAAAGGCCACCTGGAGCAATCACCTCTTTTTTTTCCTCAGTGGAAGACTAATTAGTACCTAAACCATCTATGTACTGAATGCTAAGGTTGCATGAGCCGCATGCTCCTCAGCTTCCATTTTTCACTGCTGACCCAAAAAGATGAAGTCATTCCTCCCTCGTGGTCACCTTCCTGCAACCTTTTTGGTGAGCTTCAGTCTACTTGGTTATTTGCAGAAAAATTGTTTCAGAGCAGTTGCAAACTCGAGTCCCTCAGCTTTGTCTTTCATACAAGACCATTCAGAAAGAAGAAACCAGTAAAGATATTGTGCTTTGGGACACAGCTGGAGTCCAGCAGACTGAATGCAAGCTTCAGAGCCTGCTCCAAAGCCTGTGGAGCAGATGGCAGTGCAAATACTCCCCCTGCCTTGAGAGGGACGAAGTCCCAAGGGAAGAGCAGGTTGAGAGCTGACCTGCTTGCCTCATGGCCAAGACCAAGAAAGAGAGCTGCAGCACAAATCTCAGCAGTGCATCAAGGTACAAGTACATCCCCTGGCGCTGCAGATGCGACAGGAGAGATGAACACAAGGTCTGGTTCTCCCAGGGTTTGCTGCTGTTTTGTTTTTGCTGAAAGCTGCTTTTATAGGCAGACTCTTTTGTTCAGCTGATTCTGCCCAAGTATTGTGATTGATTTGCTAACAAACTACAAACTCATGCAAAATCTCAGCATTTTAGAGCATCCCCTTGCACATCTCCTTGCTAACATTTGTCCTTTCCCTTCCCTCAGTCCCCAGCCATTCAACTGGCATCAAAGCTGTGTTGTCAGGCTCTTCCTTTACGCTGCAGGCTCGCAAACAAACAGCACCTTTTGTTCTTCCCCAACAGAAGACCAGGACATGCAGTACAAACCTAAGTGTTCACACAAATACCAAGCTAGCAGCGACGCAGTTTGTTTCTGTGGCTCAGCTGATGTACGTTAACCCATCAAACCATGGTAATGCGGTGCCTTAAGATTGTCCTATTTATGCTCAAACACTGTGCTGTTCATGAGATGGACGGAACCTCCAAAATACACATAATACAGATGGGAAAAGGGGTGCGAGCTGATTTTCTTTTTTAAATAATCTCTTGGGGGAAAAGAAAAAAAGAAAAAAACTTGTTCGGATTATTATCTATGATATCCTGATATCCATTACTGTGAGTAGGAGTTTGGGGGAGGTTGCCAGTCCATGGGTACCCTTCGTTAAAACCCTGTAGGTCAATATGGGAATAACTACCCCTTATTGCATAGATGAACTGTCCATACCAATGAAAATTCATCATAAATGATAAGTCAGGGGCTTTTTTTTTTCTTCCCCTCTCCTCAGTTCTTGCAGCATCTTTTTAGCCTGTATAGCACACAGTATGTGTGGTTCCTATTTCTTAGGGGAAAAACGGTTTGTTGATGATGACAGGCTGTAATTAGACTGTAATATAAAGCAAGGAAAGTACAATGCTCTGTGTTCATACACTGCGCATCACAATGGGATGTCATTCTGGGCTGCTTGTTCCTTGTGCCTGCCATAATAACCATCATTAACAATACAAATGGGTAAAAGCTTTTTTCTTTCCATATTTTCTTTCCAAAGTCAGCCTAGAGGTTCCATAAAAAGAAAGTAATATTAGACTGACCCTACCAAGCATTTGAGATCCACAAGCAGCGTACTTGTTTTATTCCTGAGCTAAAGCTAACAATAGATTCTGTGCCAGGACAGCTCCAGGTCAAACAGGTGAAACTGCTGTGCTTTGCAGAGCCATAGATGTTCCCGAGTGCCCTCACCGCTGCTGATAGAAAACCCCAAGACAAACATGTAGGCAGGATGTGGCAGGACCAGGCCCAAGCTGAATGCAACTTAAACTAAAAAAAGTAAGCTCCAAAAGCATTACACCTGGGTGACATGATTCAGCCCAGATAAATGTCAGATCTGCATACAAACCAAATCAGTTTTGAAGATGCTCCACCATTAGGCATCTTGCACTTCCAGCGCTAGGCAGAGCAAGTTGTTTCCAAGCTTCTGGAGTTGAATACAGTTGCATAAGTCCATAAATCAGTTCAGCTTGCAAAAATGCAAGTTCATTTTTCACTTTACTTGCGCTGCTTTCTAGTTTAATGCTGGACCGGCTCCAAATTCCCAAAAGCACTGAAGATACAATCAGTTCCCCTATCTGAGAAAGGCCACAGACATTTCTGGGTAGCTGAGGTTGTAAGAAGCTGCGAAGGACAGAGCAGTACAGTGGGGAAAAAGGGGAAAAAAAGTATTGTGGAGGAATAGCATAGATCTGGATCATAGGAGGGCACATAGGAGCAAAACCCAAAAATGCATTGACTCCTGAAAGACCTTGAAAGCGACGTGTGACCTTGGTTGGTCAGGAATTCAGTAGGGGGAAAGCGGCAAGGTCACCTTACAATGGAAAGAGAGAAAACGAATGGAGCACAGCATCTGAGCAGGGTCATCTGAGCTCTTCCCAGGATCTAGAGAGGGGACTAATGAAAAAATGGCTTTGCCAGGCTTGCTGCAGCAGCTGCACTGGCAGACAGTCGTCAGAGCTGCAGAGCCGTGTGCGAATGGTGAAAGCTCTGCGATGCCATTTCCCACCTCTGGCTTTCTTTGCTTTCCTCTGCGAGTGACTCCAATTTAGATGCCATGATAGAGCAGGTTTCTCATCTGCATTTTCCAGAATAGGCTGATTGGCGTTTGTTTTTTGTTTTTAAACACTCTTTCCTGTGACCTTGGCTGGAAGAAGTTCACTGGTTACTTTTGATATTTGACTTGACCACTCACAGGAAACAGAGAGGAACATTCCAGCCGTTCTCAGCCCATGCATGGCAGTGACAGCTGCCTGGTTTCTCCCAGGTTTCAGCTCCAAGAACTAAGCCTTCCCAGGAAGCCAGTTCAATTTGAAAAACTGCAATGTAAATGGGAAATAGAACACCACATGTGTCTAATTATTCCTCCTCTGCTGCCCTAGCAATTAAGACCAATAGTGAGTGATGTGTGGACTGTCACCCGTATGCCCTGACTGCATGCTTTCTCAAAGGTTGATTTCACACTCAGCGTGGCACATGGCGCACATGAAAACAAAGCCTTCTACTTTTCCATGGCAGCGACAGCTTGTGAAACCCCTTGCGTCGGCCTATTGTTGCCCACATCAGGGAAACGCTGCTGAAGCTTCCCCAGCATACCAAGTGCCAGTACAGCCTCTCTCAGCAAAGACCAATAAGTTCCCCAGGAAAACAGCATGCATTTGGTGGTCCATTGACCACCTCCTGTTGTTTCTGAAAGGCAGACGTGGGGACGTGCAGACATTTAAAAACAGAAACAAACCACAGCCAACCAAGCAAAGACCTGAAAGACCTGCAAAAAAAATAAAACCAGTCACTGGGGCTGGAGTTTTCCAAGGGAAATTAAGTGGGACAGCCTTACTGAACAGGAAAGGTGGGACCTGAAGTACTGTGAATATTGCTGTCTTGCTGTGACCAAATTAACTTCCCTGTGACTTAAAAGAGAGCTGACAACTCCATATGTGATCCAAAATAACTTCACACAATGCCGATTCTTTTATTTACTTCCACTAAGGTCATCTGCCATATATGAACTCACTGCAGAAAAGGAACCACACAGATAGAAGAGGGCCTTTGTGAAGGGCTGGGGCTCGCAAGCATAAAACAGACAGGGGAAGAAGTAAGTCTTGTTTTAATGGGTGCAGTGCAATGAGGGAGGGTGTGCTAGGTGTATTTTCTATTGAAAAACCTACCGCCTTTGTTCAAGGAAATGTGAATGGTTTCATTTCTCTGCTGCCAACAATTCACTTCCTCCTTCTTCTGTCAAAAGGAAGCGGTGGGGATTTAGGCAGGGGGAGAGCATGAACCCCAGCGAGAGGCCACCTCTGAAATCCACCTGCGGGTACGAGTCACTCCGGCTGCCTCAGAAATGCTGGTTTGCTGCTTGACCTATTTCTAGCTTCACTAAGGAGAACAAAAAAAAACCACACACAAAAAACAGCACATTGATTTTGCAACTAGTTGTTCTGCAGAATAAATTAACCCCAACCCAATGTTTGTTTGGCATCCTGGGGATCTGACAGAGAGGTCACTGGAGGAGGTACCGAGATTTAGAACGGGAGATAGATGAACCTGTTTTGGGTTCAAGAGGTTGATACATGTTAGAGCTAGCTACCTGTCCCAGATTTCCCTTCCTTCCCTCCCTCCCTGCAAGAGCTTGGTAGAAAAATGAATCATAAACATGCAGGATGTGCTTAGCTTGGAGCCACTGTCTGCTAGCTGTGGAGAAGAGCCGAGTGCTCGCTGGTCCCTGGAGAGGCAACCTGTAGTAGCAGCCTGTACAGGGCCCTGTGGAGGCAGAAGTGTTCCGCAGGACTGTTTGTCCTCCTGACCTCCGTGCAGACATCTGTGCTTGTTACAAGAAGGCAAAGCTCTGACCTTGCACACTCGTTTTCCAGGCAGGTTGGTGCTGCTGGGGTTTGGGCTTGCATCAGGTGTTGGTGGGTTAAGCACACGGACTCGGGGTCCCTTGAATTAACCCAGGGTCACAGCACTGTCTGCAGGCACGTCAGAAAGAAAGACAAGTAACAGCTGCCCATGCAGAGCAGCGTGAAATGGGAAGCAGGAGGTGATGCTGAAACAGCACCCAGAGGTATTATTTTTTTGCCTCTAGAAGATGACAAACACTGGAGCAACCAGGCTGGGTGGGAGAGGACTTCCCAGTCACATGCCGACCATAGCCACCTCACAGAGACCAGGATAGCATGTAGCACAGCACAGCCTCCCCAGAACATTTTGCCCAAGAACATGAGGAACTGAAGCCTTCCTCCAAGATACAGGGGGAAGACTGAAAATGCCAGTGTGTCAGCACAGAGGCAAGATGACCTTTGAGGCCTATCTGAGGCTCACTGCTGCGATGAAGCCCTGAAGTTGCCCTGGAGGTAACGAGCATCACCCAAAGGGCTGCAGAGGTGGACCCGTTCAGGCAGGACTGGGCCACAGAATTCAGCTGCTGGTAATAAAGTCCTGAGCAAAAGGGGTGAGGAAGCAAAGCAGTGCACTCACTGGTTCCTGCTAGGACAACAGCTATTGTGCACACAGAAGAATTAAGCACAGTTAGGCAGAGCTGCCTATTCTGTGAGTTACAAAAACAAAACTAGAGTGCTTCAAATCAGCTCCAGGAACAGAGTGGAGAGAGGGGTTACAGGAAGCGAAAGCAATGCTTGAGAAGTGTTGCCTTTGGCTCACCACACTCTCCTGACTATCACCAGGGTGGGCACCAACATAGTGGACTTCCCAGGAACCCATGAGCTGTGGCAGCAGGATGACTGAAGATCTCGTCATCCAGGTCCCATGCCTGAGGCCAAAATGCCCGAGCAGCACCTTGCAGTCAAGCAGGACTGACACACCAGATATGGTTGATATTGAGTGCTAAGCTGGAATTTCAGAGGAGCTGGAGAAACAGCAGCTCCTCCCTGGCCAGAGGTTGTGTCTGCCAGCAAGGATATGACAAAAGAACACTGAAACTGAAAACAAAGGGAGCTAGCTGGGAAATTCTCCTTCACTGTAAGAGTAAAGAATGTTTTCCCAGCAGGAAAAGACAGGGAAAGAAGATGCAAGAAATCACTCCTGATCTCCTAAACACATTTCTGAGTGCTGCTGACCCTGAATTTCTCCCTCAAATAATCCATCTCAGAAACTGGAGCTATGAAGTCTGCAAGGGAATTCTGCATTCCACCCAGGAACACATGGAACCTGCGGAGAGTAACGCTGGGAAGGAGCAGACCACACAGGCCACGTTGATCTGTCCAGGTAGCAGCAGTGCAGGTAAGTCAGTGGTGACTTCTGAATTAGATAGATCTACACCTCATGAAAAATTGACTGCTAGTCTCAAAATAATAAAAGAATAATAATTGTTATACTGCTAATAAAGTAGCTTCGCTGTGAAAAAGGCAGAAACCCACTTTCAGTAGATACTTTGCCATTGCCCAATGAGTGCACACTGAGAATGACATGTTTTCCCTGCTGTGGCTGGCTCCGTCACCCAGCAGTTGGTCAGAGGTGTGCAGTGTTGCTCCAGAGTGATTCTGACCACTTCTTTCGGGAAGGGTTTAGTCACTGAGGATGTCTCGTTACTCACCAGCCCTCAAGGGTTTTCTCAGCTGATGCCTAACCAATGTCATACATTTCACGTGGGAAAGTAATCTGACTGTATCAGAAGTCTTGTTCTCTCATTGCTGCTATGCAACGTACAGTGACATGAGATCAGGCTTGTCCAACCTGTGGCCTGCATGCAGCCCGGCTCAGTTTGGTTCACAGAGTCTTATATGGCAGCCAAGACCAACTTCTGGAAGTGCAGCAGGCCCGCTGCTGGAGCTTCCATGCAGGACAGAGACCATAAAGACCCTTTTAGTTCTGTGTCCTGTGGCAAAATCCTGTCTGGGAAGTGATGAGAAAGCTTTTAAGCAGTTGTCTCCCAAGCGCGCAGCATTTTTGGTACTTCTCCTCTAGGAGTCACAAAGGCTCTTAAAGAGTCTTGCATTCCCCCCCTAGGAATGAAAATAAATCACTCCAATCAGCTGCCTTTCTTGAGGTGCTACAGAACAAACTGCAGTGGAAATGTTATCATTTGTAACCGATTTAGCCTGCAGGTGTTGATTTAAGTTTTAACATTTACAAATAGTTTCCCGGGGCAGCATGTAAACACAAGGTATGGCCAGCACAAGCACACCCAAATTGAGTGTGGTTAAATCGTTGGGAGTTATTTATTTCTGCCTGTCGCAGATCTTGGCGAAACTTTGCCTCATTACTCTCTTATGCCTCTGCATGCGTTCAGGACGTTGAAATGACTTTGAGAATGAAGCGGAGTACATGGGAGATGTTACTGCCGTAACGTTGTTGCTGTAAGAGGAGGTCTTGCTGCCCCTACTGCTACCGCAACTGCTGCTTCAGCTGAGCCAAATCTATCCAAAACGGAGCAGACTTTCAGCAAGCCACATCCCTGCCAGAAGTTCTCATCCCTCCAGATGCTGAGACTTTGCCCCACAGAGACACCGCAAATAATAGGCTTTGCTCCTCTTCCCTCGCCCATAGAAATGATACTTTCCTTAAATACCAATTCTTTCCTAAAAATACTCAGCTTTAGTCCTGCCTGGCACAAAACAGTTCAGGCCATGCAGTTAAATCTTGCCAAAATTGAGACAAACTGAGAGCACGTTCCAATAAGCAGCAGTCACACAAGCTGCCCTTTGAAACAGAGCCAAACAAGGCCAGTGCCTTTATGCAGGCTGAAGACAAGTAAGAACCAAGACAGTGAGCACAGCACCAAGAAGATGCTGCCTACCTGGTGTTTGCTTGGAAGACAGGAGCAGGAGGGACCAGGAGCTGTCCTCTGCAAGGAAGAAGCCTTCAGCTGCCCAGAGATGGCAAAGCAAGGTATTCGCAAACAAACCAGTTTCTTTCCACCTCCCAGTTTAATGAAAGGGTGCATAATCAAGGGAAACAGAAGGAAATCTGCTTCTGTAATCTAGCGTTTCTAGGTTACACGTAGCCGGGTGCTCCTCACACCGTGATTTATTTGTCCGTGCTCTGTCTTCCAAAATGATCATGGTGGCTTTGTGCTGCCCAGCACAGCCAGCTGGCATCCCTGGGCTGCATTTGGGGCAGTGCAGTCTGTAGGGAGGTAATGACACAGGAAGAGAGAAGAAGAGACGTGAAGGAGTGACCACCAGAGCCCAGGACAAGCTTTCAGGCCTGGCATTTAGGAAAACTATTCCTGACATAAACCAGATAAACCTCCCCCCACCAGATAGGGTGGGGGAGGAGGGGGTAAAGCAACATCCCAGAACAAAAAAACCCTACCACCTCCTCATATGTATACACGCAGGAAGAGCTATCCCAAACATCAAAGATTTTGAAGCGTCATACGTTCAGAGCATTAATGGCAGCAGTAGGAGAGCCGCGATACAGCCCGAGTTCCATTGCTGGGGGTTACGTTTCAGTCGTGTTTGCTTTCTTTGTACCGTTTCGCAAAAGACTTTTGCTGCCTTCCTCCCCACGCCGCTCCCAGCAGCCTGCAGGGAATCGCCGCGCTCACGGATGTCCTTATTTAACACTTCAGTCATTCCTCACACTCCTTCACAGAGGACGCCGGGGCTTTGAGACGGGCCCGCCAGCAGGTGCGCTGGGACTCGCCACGCTGCGCACGAGTACAAACACCAGCTAATTAAATCCATTGTTAAAACAATTTGTTTCTTGCTGGGGCCGACTCGCCTGGAAGCATTTGAACAAGGCGGGTTTCATTTCTGAGGGCAGACTGCCACCTTCACTCGGGAGCTCCTCACCCTCCTCACGTTGCTTCGGATTTAAAGTTCAGATTGGGAGCAGGGAAAGGAGTTCACAGAATCACAGAATCACAGAATGACCCGGGTTGGAAGGGACCTCAAGGATCATGTAGTTCCAACCCCCCT
>JANHGO010004312.1:0-25268 GCA_024606505.1 Aquila spilogaster | reverse complement strand
ATTATTTTTTTAACCCCCTGGGAAGTGACTTGCAACGTGATGGTTTTTTATAAAACAAAACAAAAAAAATCCCAAACGGCCCGCCGCTGGCACGCCCCGCCCGCCGCCGGCGGCGCCACCCCGCGGCGCGGAGGTCGCGCCGCAGCCCAGCCGGGGCGCGGTCAGGGACTGCAGCGCTGAAGTTCGGGTTTGGGATGTGCCGGCCTCTGAATATTTACTGCGGAACCTGGTTTTTCCTTCTAACAAGAAATTACGCGACTCCAAGGTTGGGATCCGCCGCTGCACGTCGCGTTTCTTTAAATCCTCAGTAAACTAAACAGCTTTATCTTAATTGTGAAGTTAGAGAAATCTCTCAAAAATTCAACAAGAGGCAACAGATGAGAAGAAACTTGTCTTTCCATGTTCTTTAGCAGGGAAAAAAAAAAAAAAAAGCTTGAACTGATTTGAGCTTAGTATTGGCACAGTACTAAGAGGCATTTCTGCATAGTTGCCAAAACTCACATATCTCGGGAAACTTGGCACAACTCCTTTTAAAACAAGCCTCGCTCACCAGTCACCTTCAAGAGGGGAGGAGGTTCACTGCATCCTCACACTTCACTGGAGGTGTAGGTGCAAGCTGAGACTGGGAAAAACCTGGCCACAGCAAGTTTACAGAGGAAGCAGATTAAAGAAAGTTATGATCTATAGACCATAAACTGTAGGAAGCACCTTACGAGCATGCCTCATCGGAGGCTTGTTCCAAAGCAAGTAAACTCCATCATGATCAATAAGCCCTTGAAGTGGATTCTAGCCAATTCATACAGGGGGGAAAAAAAACCAAAAAACTTTCAAAGAGAAGAATACCCAAACAAGACAAAGAGGTAGAGACCGCAGCTAAGTGAGTGCAGCCAGAGGTAACATTAAAGGCTGCATTCAAGATACAGAAGTCTACTGAAGCATCTCAAAGTGCCTTTGCTCCATATGTTGTACAAACCATTCTTTTCATTCTTCCTCTCCTTTATTATTTCTCGAGTCAAAGCCAGGTGCTCCCTGAACAGATCTCTAATTTCAGAACTGCTCCACTCAGATGAATAATAGATACCAACTGTGAAAAGAAATAGAAATTTCAAATTTGCTTCAGCACCACAGCAAAGTCATTTTTGTCCATTGTCTCCACAAGTCTCTTGCAAAGAAAGGGTGTACTTTCCGTGGGAAAGGTTTCTTCACAGAATAAAACAGGATTAGTGCTAACTTTCACTCTGCACAGGCCAGAAACCTTAACCTGAGTGCAGATCTGCTTATTTCCACAGATAGCAAACTTTCAAGTGCTTAAGGACTGTGACAACAGCAGTTGTGAGACTGAAGAGAAAAACATTTTCCTTGCTAGTATTTATGCCATGTTCTCCTCTGCAGATATGAAAGCATTAGAAGGCAGTCAGTTACTCTCCCTATTTTACAGGTAGCAGAACTGAGACAGGCTTGGCATACGGTTTGCTTTGGGTGGTGTGGCTGGTCAGTAGAAGAGCTGGCACTATCGTCAGACCACACAATCTCAGAGTGATGCTTTATATTCATTGACCACCACAGCGCCTCCCTTTCCTGATCACGCTGAAAGGAAAAACCTTAGTTTTCAAAACACTTGATTTTCATGCAAATAAGCCCTCCTAAGCTATGAGTGTGTCAGTTTAACTTATATCTCCTGAGCCCTGTCCCGTACACAATTATGCCAACAGCAAAACTGACATACATAGAGCATTGCTGGGAACATACGCACAAGACACACTCTCCTTATGCTACTCTTCCTGTTGGATATAAGCATGCCTCACAGATGTCGTGTTCCAAACTGATTAAACTGCCTTATGAACAACAAAGCCCTTGCATTATATTCCAGCCAATACTTAGTGAGAAAATAACAAGTCTCTCCAAGCAGAAGAATAGCCAAACAGGACAAAAAAAGCTTACATAAATACTACAGTTGATTAGCCAACCTTCTAAAATACTAAGCCTTGCAACAGATATCTGAGTGAGTAACAAAATTCAAAGTTGGTTTAACTGCTAGGTCATTTCCTACTTTGAAAGTTGCACAAAGATTTTCCTTTATCAGAATCAGTCTTATAAGATATAACCTCTGAGGAAAAAACCTTGGGCAAATATCCTTAGGTGTCAACACCTTTGCCTGCCTGCTTTCCCAGCCCTCTTGAGAAGTGACTTATATTAACAGAACAATACAAACTTGTCCTAGCAGGAACATGAACTGTGTGCTGTTCCCTTCTCAAATATATTCCTTTTCTGATCTGTTCTCTTGCAAATACCTTGAATTACCAAAATCATCTGACCCACCTTCCCTCAGCAGCAAGCAGGGCATTAGCCCATCCCATAGATAAGCCCTCCTCCTTCTGCAAGCCGTTCTGACCGTGGTTCAGCTGAGGCATTAGTACAGGATCCATGGCTTCTGCAGGAGAAATCATGGTCATCCTTGGGGACTACTCATTACATGAACAGCTTTAGCACTTGTTTCATCCACCACTAAATGTCACCACCCTCCCAAACTCAGTGCTTGCTTTCAGCATTAACAACAATTCTTCCTAGCAAAAACAAGGATGAGCACACAGCATCTGACTCTAAAGGTTAGACATTCATTGCAGCCTTGAGACCCGGTCAGTAACTGAGATACATGCCTTAGTTTTGCAAATCTGTTTTGAAGAGATGAAGCTCAGGGTCTCAGATCACTGCTCCACACATGGACACATATCAGTGTCAGGTTTTTCGTTGCTGTGTCACATACCTACAACACTAGACATTTTGCAGCTTCAAACTCTGGCTTTAAAAGCAGCACACATCTTATTTTAATCATTGTGAAAAGCAAGACTTAAGAGAAAATGTATGCCAATAAGCCACGTGGCACTTCTCAAAATCCAACTCCTTCAAGTTATCTGCACAGGCTGGGCTGACCAGATGGATACTTGAGCTATGTTTTCTAGATCAGTTTAGGCCCGTACTGAAATAAAAGAGATGGTCCCACCTTCAAATTTTAGCTCTCACTCACCCCACCTCTTCTGCACAGAGGCAACTGTTTGTCGAAGTGGTGCATCTGATCTAAGAACTCATCTCTCCTGTTCTTTTTCATTTTTTTCCTCCATTACTTTTAACCAGCATCAACTTCTCCCTATGAAGTTCACTACTGCACAAAAGCTCAGACAAGGGTGCTCAGCAGTATGGCACTGGCACGACCTCCTTTTTGGCTGGGAAACCACATTGCTGCCAGATGTGGGGAAAGGAAATCTAACCATCTACCTGTCACACCTGAAGGCAAACACAGTGGTTTCCCTTGGGAAAATTCCTGGAAGGTGGATAAAGAGGATTTTACAGAAAAGTCAGTTTCAACTTCAGTCATGAAGCAGTTGCTACTGTTCAGAAACCAACGGCTTTTTCTACTTGGCATTTCAGATTAGGGGTCTGTAGTTTGAGAAGTAACAATGGCAGTCTCTTGTCCTTCATCCTGCAGGATTCTTGCCCTCTCCTTCTTTTCTCTTCACAGTCATCCTTGAGACAGAGACCATAAACTTTGCTCAAACAGCACAGAAACCTTGTGCTGGCTCTGCATACCATTTCTACATTGTCCAGCCAGCCTCAGTCCAGCTCCAGCATTGCACTACTCATGTCACTCTACTGCTACAATGTCTGGGGCACCAACAAGTTAACAGGACACAAAGATGTAGTTGGTAACCCTGCATTCCTCAGAAGTTTAGGAACACTTTTGTTTTTTTTTAATCCACCTGGAAGTCAACAACTTTCTCCAGGCCTATGATTCATGTTAAGTACTTGTCTCAGCTAGAGTCTTGGAGACATCTGAAGAGCACACGGAAAGCACACAGCATTTAAAGGTGAGAGTACTTGGACATCAAACAGATAAAGCAGCAGTAAACAAAATCCTAGCTCAGTCTAAACAAATAAATGCCTGAGATAGCTCAGCCCCACATAAAGGAGGATGTGTCAAATTTTTTTCCATCAAGGCTGGTAAAGTGTCCTCAGGTCTTAATATCTGTAGGTTCCCTCCTAGATCTAGCACAGAACAGTTTAGATTCACTTTTCTCTGTGCCTATACATCCCTTATTCAAAGCTCTCTTCCAAAGTTCTGTGAAGCATCCAAAACACAAGTTGGAGTGAAGGGATTGAAAAGGGGATTAATTAATTACTGCTGACAATAGTGAGAGAGTTTAAGTTCATTCACCATAGCAGTCAGCCAGACTTTTTCATCTGGCACAACCACTGGCCCACGATCATACTATAAAATCAAGCCTGAGCTGATGCTTTGCATAAATTACTGAGTAATTTGCGTGGCTGAGGACTTAAACAGTCAAGTCCAGCCACTGAAGAGGCATCTATGGCATTATACCATGCTGTGTCCTGGCCAACTGTTAACGTGCCAAAATCCTTGCTTTCCTTCACTAGGTACATCAGTGGCAATGGCCTAGCAGCCAAGTGCCTCCTTAGATGGAAGCTGACAGAGGAAAGAGGGAATGACCCCACCTACCACCATGCCACAGACCTCCTCCATTGCCAAGGCCATCTGTGGCACTTACTCTTAACTGCAGTGCCCAAAGTCATAGAGACCATCTTTAAGGGGCTTGAAGTGAAAATTCCAATACCAAAATGAGGAGTGTAGCTGATGAGTTCATGCTGTAATGCAATTAGTAGAATGCAAATGTTGGATAGATTATTTCTCTGTCAATTGAGTCCAAAATGAGATAAAATCCATGTTTTAACAGAGTGCAATGCAGCCTTGCAGAAAAAGTGTCATCTGAGTGCAACAGGTGCCAGCATTCAAACTGCTCCAGCTTTGCTATATTAAAGACACCCTAGAGCACTCCATCAATTATTGTGCATTTGTCAACACAGGGCAATTGCTGTCACATGCTAGTGATAGATCAAAGTGCTAATCCTTTGTTAACTTACATTTGCTGCATTAAGCCTGCATGAATCAAACGAAGCTCAAAAATATGCAATGATGAAAACTTACTAACAGAATGAAACTTGACACAAATTTAACCGTTTCCCTGCTCTTGAACTACTTTCCCCCAGATAACAAATTTTTGGTGCAATTACATTCGTTCAAACATTACCTCTACTTATTTGACCACTATAAAAAATAAATGAGGCTTAAATTTGTTAAGTATTCTAGCTTGTTCCTGGGATTGTGGGGGAAAAAAAAAAAAAAAAAGAAAAAAAAATTACCTTGCTTTAGCCTGCAATATCTTCCATTAACAGCCAAGTCTGTGCTTTGGTCACATATGGCAAATAACGACTCGGGGATCCTTTCTCTACAAGTTTGTAACTTCACTAAATATCGCTAGATATTAGTCCTGTTCATGTCATGTGCTTGTAAGAGATCAGTTGGAATGAAAAGCATACTGGTGCAATTGTAACCAGCATAATTTTTCATTACTTGACATGGCCATAAATAAGGAGCAGAACAGATTTACTCAGAAATAATTTTTACCAATAAAACCACAACAAATATGCAACTAACTTAAGTAACATTACACCTATAATGTAGATGGGAAAGTTTTTGAGATGAGATAATTTATATAGCTGAAAAAAGTAAATTCCAACTATTGTTTCTAGAATACAGTAAATTCTATTTCAACACACACTTGGAGTTACTAAGAGAAGATGTCACTTAAAGGATGAAAGTCAAGAAGAAAACTGCTGGTTTAGCCACAGGGGTTGTGACTTGTCTCTACAAACTTTCTTCTAATACGAAGTCCAGAGAATGAGATAAACAGTATGAAAACACTATGATGTTATTTGCTGTTCCTCAACCGCTTTTTAAAATGAAGCAATGATATAGCAGCTTTCTATAGGGGAGCAACTCTCCCTTTGTAGAGATGAAAATTTATTAGATCACCTGACCACTCCAGTGGGAGCAGATATATCATTCTGATGGAAAATCCATGTATTCATACCTGCCTTCACAAACGTTTAAACCTCCTAGAAATAACCTTGTGTTCTAGGAGAGGGAAGGGAAGCACAAATTTTTGTTTGGGTGCCTTGTTCGGTAAGGAAAGGAGTAGGGAAAATTACTAATCAGCATTTCCTGGAATCAAGAGTGTGGTCATTAAAGCCATGGGAACCTGCAGTTACGACTCCATAGGTTACAGCCGAAGTTGTGTTAGAACTGCAGATGATACTGCAGACTGGTGCATCTTTTTGTTATACTGTAGCATTCCACAGAAAATCACCACTAAAAAGGCTGCTCAAAGCTTTTTTTTTTATGTGGGAAAACCATAATTGTGCTTCAGACGTCTCAGTCAAGCAGAACAAAACAGTAAAAAAAATCATCTGAAGCACACACTCTTAGCCATGCTCCTGTTTGACATCAAATGATTTTCATTTAATTTAACTAAGAACTTTCTCTGCTTACCATATTTTATGAACTCGACTGACTGTAGATGAGGTATTTTATCAAGTGTCTACTGCCGAATTATTTGTGAAAACATTTGTAATTTAGCACAGGAGCATACAAGAAGGTACAAACTTAGCTATTAGTGTATCAATAATATGTATTTGTTCTGAATTTTATGAGTTTTTAATATTTTTTTTTACCTATTGTGAAAAACATTTTTATAGAACAAGTATTTCCTTTCAAAGGAAATTGGCCACTGGTACTATAAGCATTTTGGTTCTATTCTGGGACCCTTTCCAGAAACCAAAAACACCAACTAATTGGGCTAAAATCTTTTGAAAAAGTTTCTGATTTAAGATCAAACTGGGATCCTCCCTTGCAAAAACCTTGATGAATGGGTGCCCTGTTTATCAATTAAAAAAAAAATCTACATCCCTAAGATGTAAAATATTTACAGGAGTGTTCACATACAGCTATATACAACATAAAGCAAGTGGAGGGTTGGATGAGTGTGACCCACCTGTTGAACTTGATCAGCTGATCTCAGACTTCATGTCCTTGGACTTGCCTTCTTTCCTAAGGTCTGCCTTCTCAGCATGATCAGAAGCAGCTTCTACTGCAAACTTTACAGCTCTGGAAAATTTCCTGGGAGCATCACCAAGCTGAGAAAATTACTTGCTCAGCTTTTGAAGGAGCTAAAAGAGCAGCGATGATTTGAATTTGGCCGCTGGCAAATGGGGTTATTACAGCAAAGTGTGGCTGTAAACAAGGTATCGTGCTTAGCTGTTTCATGTCACTGCAGTAGGTGCTACTGAATCAATAATACACAATAGCAGCAAATTCATGAATAGTGCTTTTTCCTTTACTGTTTCAACTACACAGTAGATGCTCTGCTAGACTACACCTTCCTGCCTCCAGGATCCCCAACAGCAGTCAAGTCAGGACTTCAGGCCTCCAACTCTTGAATAACAATGACCATGAGAAACAGAGAGAGTACACAATCCTTGGACTCCCCACAACAGTTTCTAAAGATGCTGTGCCTGGCTGTATGAGTGGTGCTTATTTCCACTTCACTTAATTTCACTTCTGGCAGTACCCATGGCTTGGTTCCCATCCATCAGGGATCAGGACAGGGCCTCTCTAAGGCATCCAGCCCAACCATTTGCTTTAGATATGAAAGAATTACTTGCAAAAGGCAAGGAAATACCTTTTCTACCCTGAGGAAATGTAACACCAAATGAGAAATTGGATTCTTTGTGTTGCCGTACCATGCGTTACCAAGTAGTCAGGAAATCTCACTAATATTAAGTGCTACAACTATTTTTTCTGATACTGCTATTATTACTTTTACATGACATAATCTTTTCCATGTCTTCACTCAGTATACCTGTCACATGGCACACATCCTCAAAGCAGCACTGTTTACATTCACGTTATTTATTATATAGGGTCTGAAGAGTTTGCGTATCTGCATCCAGCCCTTCTCCACATAGCCTTCCATTTCTCACACTTATCTTAGAGACAGCTAGAAGCAATTGCTGGAAAACCCTGATAATCCTATACAGATAAGCCACAAGTAACACTACACTGCTATTATCCAACCGTGTTCAAGTAAACCAGAACATGAAGTACCTAGCCTATACAGATATCTATCTTTGTAATACAGTTTTTAATACTTTATTTAGTTATTCTATCAGATGAAGGTTAATAGATGTGTTCGGTAGCATACAACTCACCTATCTATAAAAGGATCCAAGGAAGAGCCACACATCCAACAACCTAGCAACAGTTAATTAGAAATATACTACATAATACACTAGCAGTATTGAAAACAGGATTTTTTTCATGCAGCTAAGTGGAAATTATCTGCTTTCTTTTCTTCAAGATTACACCCAAGTTTCATATATGGCTTGATCCCCAGCTGTGCTAACGCTTAACTTGCATTCAAGTTAACAGGTGTTAAATATTTCAGTCTCTGAAACCATGACCACAAAACAAAGAATTTTAATGGCTACATTTGAATATGTACATTTGAAATATAGATCTTGATGAGCAGGTAAAATATTTCCATTTCCTCCAATTTATGGATTCCTTGATTTCAAATCTAAAAGGAACGGATCTGATCATGCCACCTGACCCCCCATATGCCAGCAACACACAAAGTATCTCCAGAAGCACAGAATTACTGTTTGCGCTCACTGCCTGGTTTAGTCCTTTATATCTAGTCTCAAGCAAAGAGCAAACCTGGTTTGTGTATTGTGGAGTATCTGATTCTGCTGCGACCCAGAGAAACTTCACTGACCTTAAAGTTTAACAAGTGTAAAATCTCAGTTAAGTAATGAGATTTGCTGTGAAAACCTTATGCTATTTTTTAATGTATAGAGTTATGTCCAGGAAAAAGTAGTGGGCACAGTCATGTGAAGAAAAAAAGGAAGTGCAAATTACAGCCCTCTATGCACTGCTGAAGTGTTTACAACTTTAAAAATTAACTGCTTCTTTACAAGATGACTCTCTCTACAGAGTGACTTTCTACTTCTTCCTGTTCAACTGCTGTGCTTTGACACTGTCTACAAGTTTGCCTTAGATACTTGTTTACAGCATTAAAATAAATTCATGATGTAGACAGATATATTTATATAAATACTCACTCTGATTTACTTCAGGAGAACAAATTCCATAAGAGAAATAGATTGTCTGGGAACAAATGGTGATTGTCAGACCACAGCCAGGGTAGTATTACACAGACAACTGCAGCTAATTTTTTAGTCACCAGGCAGAAGGCAAATGCAGCACAAGGCTGTATTTCTCTCCTCCTGTTTCCCATAACTACTTCTTTATACTTCAGCTTTCAGTGCCTTTCCTTGGCCCTCCCTTTCACTTGACAAGATCATCACTTTAATTATCTACCCTGTTGCTATTTCCTCCTTTTCTGAGAAATGCAACCATTCCTTCTATATCTGCCTATAATTTGCCTAAGCAGCAGGTAGTCATGTGGCTCTAGCAGCAAATATCCACCACAACAGCAAAAAAAATTTATGAAACTACCCTGACACTAGGAGGCAGTGAACACAGCATTGTTTCTTGATGCTAAAAGGTGTTTCTCAACTGGCAGTTTTTCTTTTTCCTAATAGATATTTTACAAAAGAAAAATTTAAAAAATGCACACTTTCAGAGTTTTATATACAATAACTTGATATTAATATGAAGAATTAAAAACCCCTCAACAGACCTACCAGATAAAGCACATCATCCATGTTGTGCTACACTCAGTAGCTACACTGCAATATGCAGACTCCCTGAAGTCTGTCTGCAAATTTGGTGTACATAAGTGTCAAGGTAATTAAAAACTTACTGTTAAAAAATAATCAAGTGCAGTTCTAGCTCTGGGAAGAATTCAGTTTGAGACACTACCTGGCTTCAAATATATCAAGTAATTCATCTAGCTCTCCACAACCTTACCAATGCATGCTAACTGCATGGTAAGTAAATGAAAAAAAAGTACGGTCTTTGCTTTGGGCTGGTCAGAGTAAACTGTGGTGATAATTACAGCAGGGTCAGTACATACATTCAGCACTTACTGTTAGGCAAAGGCAGTGAATTAAGAGTTCCATCCAGTTTTGCTGGTTATGGAGTTTAAAACAGGGATATTTGACTGTAAAAAAGAAAAAGGCTACTTGTGGAGTAGGGCCAAATTTTCTTCTCTGACTTAATTTAGAAACCACAGTCATGGGTACATGCAAGGCAGATGCTGTTCTATCCTCTATTGCAAACAACTAGTAATGGGCACTATACACTCTGGGAGCACTTATACAGAGTACAGACTACTGCTACTGAGTAATTGGCTTTCTACTTACATAATTCTTCAGATAGATTTTTTGCCTTTTTATAAATTTTGTACTGATACAAGAATAACCTAAAAGCAACTCAAAATCTAACTTAAGTAACTTGTATTACAAATCCAAGTGAACAAATCCAATTCCACTGCTCACTGAGACAAGTATCAGCTTGCTTTGCAGCACTTGATCATATGTCAAGAAATGACTTTCCAGTACAAAAGTTGAATGCCCATATGTCCATTTCACAGCTGAGTTATCTAAGGCATCAAGCAGGCTAAAAGAACTTAAGACCCCAGAAGGAAGCAGGGTCAGGCTAGAACATCAGTAGATATGAAAACACTAGTCATTCTTCCAGCACAATATTGGTGCTCACTAACTTTCGACAGTTGGCCTACCTGCAGTGTCCCTTTTGAACTCCTGCTGCCAAATTATTGATGTAACATTTTCTCTAAAATAGTTTCTACTAAATGTAAGCATCTCCTTGTTTTCACATAACAGCCCTTATTTGAATCATCTGCCATCAAAAAACCTTCCAAGACAATGGCAGCCCAACACAGCCTCATGTTGCTGTTGGGTTACTTTACACTAGGCAAACTTAGTAGGTACTTTACACAGGGATTCTGGAGTAAGAACAGTTTTGCAGCCTCAGTATATTATGAATGTTATCAAATCTACTAGATTGATCATGTGCAGATTGGGATGTTAACACATGGTCCTCATTATTTAGCTTTTCTCAGCTCTTATCTTTACTAATTCAAACTAACCATTTCAATTGGCCGTTCTAGAGGCTGACATGTTACTGTAATGTTGGAAGTCTACCCACAGCGCCTCTCAATGTGCTGACAGAATACAGACTTATCCATGACCAGCATGCAGGAAAAAGTCAAAGACAACTGTTATATTGGACTTTCATTAGTGACCACAAGCACTCAATCTATTGATAAGAAATGCTTGTCTGACTCAAAACTCATTTCTCTGCAGAAACTTCTGGCATTTGATTTGAACACAAAATTTAAGCATGAGACCAGAGCAAGAGGGTAAAATCTTACTGGTTTTTGGGTGGACCATCATATGTTTAAGACTAGACACCAGTGTTGCTGTCAGTAGCATGGGACTATAATGAGCATGCAGGGATATCATCTCCCACCATGTGCTGCTAATCAGAGCTGTTCCAAGAGGTCCACAACACTCCAGTTAACCAGATGCCAGTTGGTCCTGGCTGCTTCTGCATGCCAGGTGCCTTTCTCTGACTGTGCCCAAACTGCCCAAGACATATCCTCGCCAAGCTACCTGGCACCCACGTGGCTGTGGACAGGCATCCCAGCAGTGGCTCAAAGGTGGGATGCACTTCACCACTTTGCCAGACTGGACAGCCTTAGTCCTCACAAACCATCAGTAGAAAATTAGACTTAAGGTGAAAGGGGTCTAACAGCAGCACTGACTGTGGCTCCCAGTCTTTGCTTGTCTCTGGGCAGCAGTACCAAGAAATTAAGGCCTACCACCATCACCGCTCTTTGCTCTCGCAGTCAACTTGCTCCGTAGCAGCAGCAGCAGTGTCTGTTTCAGCTTTAATTCTCTGCAGCCCCAGGTCTTACACAGGGCCCCAGGCACAGGGCCAACAGCCGCAGATTGAGGACCACTGCCCAAGCAGAGATGCACGCATTTCAGTGAACCACCAAATACCTCTAGCTTATCTTTGCAGTCTCGGATCTCCCCAAGAAAGAGTAGTCAATTAGCTAAAAGCCCTGCAAGTTCAAGTTACATCTATTTCTCCAGAAGCCTATGGATGTAAGCTATAGGCAGAACCTACAGGGTTGATAATTAATAGTCAAAATATAAAACAGAAAGGAGAAGCTGATACTAATCCACAAAAGAGTTAATCTTGAGGCAAAAGATGACAGAAAGCCTAGCGAAAAACTATGGTAGCCTGTTAAAAATGAAATACTTGGTCTAATGTTTGCCCTTTAAGTCATTCCAGACTGACTACAGTACATCTGCTGGTGTTTTGGCCTCTAGATAACCTGCCTAGTAAATCAAAGCAAAACAGCACATAATTAAAAACTAGTCTGGTTCAGATTATAGAATATACAATTTATTTTCACAAGTAAGAGGACAAACCCCATAATTCACTTGACATTTCACCACTGTCTTGAAATACAGTCTTTTCACTGGTGAAAATAAATTGCCTAGCAGCTGTGTTATATATTTTACCTATATGTATATTTAGATCCATCATGTGTACAGTCTAACAGATTTGTAGCAGTTTTAAGGGGCAGAGACAGTCCCTACTCAACTTCTGCATAGGCAAGTTGCGAAAACATGATAGTAAATGGCATTTGGGTAAACAGAAGAGTAGCAGAGACCAGCAGGATACTTCATTAGTACCAAGTTGTTAAGAAACAGACTTTTTTCAAACCTTGTTTGAATTCCTCCATTCCAACCTGTGGCTGCAAGACCCCTGTTCTCAGGATCAGTATGGTATTAACAGACCAAGTTTCACAGTTAACATCTAAATGAGAAGCCCAACACCCCTGACCCTTGCAAGCACAGGATTTTGTACCGGGTGGGATTATTAGACATATCAATAAAGTTGCTGATCTGTGTCTCAAGCATGTATATGCAATCACACACCCCACCAACATAAATTCTTCCCTCAAACTCGCAGAATTTCGGACACATCACTAATCTATCTGGCTCACTTTCTACTCCCCTGTGAGTTTAACTCCCTGCTCCACCCATCCCGTTTAGACAGCATAAGTGCTGAAGGCACACTGAATCATTCTGTACAACCTCAACTCTAGCAGTGCCAATTTCATCCATTATCCTATAGCTACATAATTAAGCCTGTGCACTTGATGGAAGGTGCAAGAGCAGAGGGAATAGTCTCTGCATGTCTTCATCCCTTTTTTGTGGCTTCCATTTCACCATAGCCAGAAGAACCCTGTTCTACTTTCCCCAATCATAAGCGATCCTAATTGTGGCACATTTTGAAGGAATGACACAAGTTTCTCCAGCTACAAGCATTGAGATAGTTTCTGCAAAGAAAACAAAACCTTAATCCCAAAATATCCAGTCACCATCTTCATTACAGCTGCCCTCAGCACTGCCTATTACCTGCTACTCCATGACTCAAGGAAAGTCTATATTACAGTAAGTAGAGAGGATATTTTCCTGTTGTTACTGTGTGACAATATCTATATTAACATTGCCCCCCAAACTCGAGACAGCTCAGCTCACAGCCAGGGATCAGAGCCTGTTACATATCTTCCACCTTCCCTTCGATAAGGAGCTGCTGGGAAGATTTCAGTAGAAAATAAGCACTTGCTTCAGGCTAGATTTTGCAGATTTTCTATACTGCTACCTCAAAGATCTCCTTACAAAGCAGGACTTCTCAGCTCTGATACTGTAAGTGCTCTTGTCAAGTACTATCACCCAATATAGGAAGGGAGGAAGGATATTTGTGTCACCTGAAGGACCAATAGTCCTTAGCAGAACTTACTTGCACTAAAGCACAGTCCTGGGAACCACTGAGTACCAGTAGCCCTGCTTTCTCAATGAAGTGTTTATTGCAGACAGGAGCCAAAGGAACCTCTCTCTAGATGAAGTTATCGTACACATGATTTATGAGATTGTATGCATTGAAGAGAAGGCACTTCTTCCACTGCTCCCTTAGGATTAACAATCTACCTGATGCTCAAGCAGCCACAGTAAACTGCAAAACAGGGACTGAACATGAAGCAATCCCAGTTTGAGAGTCAGCATCTTGGAACACGGCTGCTTCCACATATGTGCAGTCAGGAGGACGTACGCACAACAACAGGCACACAGAAGCTAGCTTCCCTTGTTGTACTCTTTCTTAGAAGACTGATATCACCAAACGCTGTCAGTAACATTCAACTGCTTTTTACTAATCACATTGCAGTGTAGAAAGGAAGATTGCTCCAAAGAGCCAGCCATCTCAAGTAAGAAGAGAAAAAAACTACAATGACTAATTGGCTGAAGTGCATTTATTCCAGTAGGTCAACTGGCTGTAAAAGATGAAATTGCAGTTTTCCATCCATTGGAGTGCAAGCTCTTACAACAAGGGAGGCATTGTCAAGAAAATTGTTATTACTCACAAGTTAAAGGAATGGCTAGGACAACCCCAGAAAATCATACACAGAAACATACTCAGACAAGAGGAGAAATAACTTTGTCCCATTATCTCTGTCTTGACATGTATGAAGTAACTGTTTTCCCTTTCAGTTTGAAGTGACAACACTAATGTACTGTCACATGTTAGTTACACTGATTCTGTTACCATCAACACAAGCATGTTTTCCATTGATGTGAACATGTCTGTGGCTCATTTCAATCTCTACAGAAGAGGTTAACCAATTGGGGTGATCTGAATATAATTCTCAGCAGAACAGTTAACCCTTGGGATCATGCAGCTAAACAGTCACGGTAACAGGGAGAGTGCTCTGAATACCATTTTTTCTGCCCAATGAATGCTGTCTAATGGTGGTGTACATGTAACACCCAAGGCATGTTGGCTCCCTCCATAGGCAAGTAGGAAAAATAGCGCTCTCCTGAGCATGAGATGTCCCACACCTCTTAAAAGGCAAACCACTCTCCTCTGGTGTCTCTCAACTACAGGAGACTGGATGATTAGTTATCCACACAGTGCAACAGGTAATGCTGCATGAGAAGCATCCTTATTCCTTGACGACCTTGCAGGCCACACTAAGGTGTTTTGGGACAACTCATATTTGGCTGTCCTCTCTGGTACTCAGAAACCCTAATTCAGGTAGGCTAGTATTAGCTTATTTGTAAATTAAAGGTAGAGAACAAGAGTCCATGTCCTCCGTTATCTGAACCACTGGCATTAAGGGGGTTTTGGATGGGATTGCATTTTCTCTCGGAGAAATACTATGGGACTCATTTGCCTGGACATGCAAGGGCTTTGTGTGGCCTCCCATCACAGCTTCAGGCTACTGCTTCCAAGATGTGTCTCCAAACCTAGCGAGCCTGAAAAATTCAAACCCCCAAGGGATCCTAAACTTTTACATAACTCTTGGCTGCATTTTGTAATTTTTCTTGTCTAAACAGATCTTAGAAATACACTGCTGCTTATTCTTTCCTAAAGAGGAACCAATGGAAGAGCAAAGACTAATTTCTGCCTCCAGGTATTGGAACAAAAACACTCTGGCTGAGCCTTCTCTCGAGCCTTTCTCCGAGGAATTTTAAACCCAGAAAGTGCCACCAGGGACCAGCATAATTCAACAGTTTGCCCTCGAATAATAGAGAAATCCCTGTAGGGCATTTTTCCTCTAACAAAAATAATCCCTGGCTAACATGCTATATGCAGACATTTGTACAAACCACCAGCAAGACCTCTGATAGAGGAGAAATCAGTTTTGTAAGAAAAATTCTTCATTTATTATGTTTAAAAAAGATAGGACAAAGGGTAATAGCTTTAAAATTAAAGAGGGTAGATTTAGACTAGATGTAAGGAAGACATTCTTCCCTGTGAGGGTGGTGAAGCACTGGAACAGGCTGCCCAGAGAGGTGGTGGATGCCCCATCCCTGGAAGTGTTCAAGGCCAGGTTGCATGGGGCTTTGAGCAACCTGGTGTAGTGGAAAGTGTCCCTGCTCGTGGAAGGAGGGTTGGAACTAGATGATCGTTAAGGTCCTTTCCAACCCAAACCATTCTATGATTCTATGATTTTTGTAGTCTCAGCTCAGCAACCTTTAGGCTTCTCCTGAGACTCCCTAATGCACTAGCCTAGAGGGTCTTGTGTTCAGTGAAATGATGCTTCCTCTATGTTAATACTGAAAATAAACCATGACACCACTGTCAATCACTGTCTGTCCTTAGGAGTTTAAAATGTCTCAGCAGAGATTAGGAGCAGCAAAGGAGACCAGCTGCAGAGCACATCAATAATGAACCACGTGACAAAGTGGCAAGTATCTGAGAAGTAACGAAGTGTATATGGCTAGCACTCAGGTTTTATGGCAGCAGGTAAGTTGTTTGGTGTTGTAGGAACATGAAAAAAGAGTTCAAGAGGAGGGATGGCCTGGAGAGAACCCTTTCTTGAGCAGATTCCTACTGTCACTAATGAGAAAGGAGCTCACCTCCTGCGAAGCACACAAACTGCTGGTAACAGGAAGCAATGCAGTCAGGTGAGGGTCTGAAGACAATATTTAAAAGCTCATAACCACAGGATGTTCTCTAGAGAAATTTTCATATACTCTACAGCATATTCCCCTATGTTGGGTGCTGTTCTTGCTGCTTTTAGAAGTGCTTGTGCTGACCCGATTCAGCCCTTTACTAGCCAACTGCTGTAAGACCACAACTATCCCTGGAGAAGGCAGCTCATACGATTCAAAGCAACTGAAGCCCCTATTAGCCATGCACAAACTAATTATGACATAGTACAACCAAGAGATAGGGAGGCGAGCCTTAACTGAGATGAACCAAGAGCCTACAAGAAGTTATGCACAAAAGCTCAGAATTCAGCACAGTCTGTTTTGTCCCGCTTGTCTTCACTAAGTAGCTTGGATGTGCCTATGGTACAAAGCCCTTTGCAGCATGGACACAGCAGGTGAACATAAGCTTGAAATGGAAATCCACATTGTGCCACCTGACTGTCATAAGGCAAAACATAAAAAGTGCCTTGCAGCAAGAGTTGGCACGGCTTGTTCTCTTGTTCTTCTGCTCACAGTTCCCACAGGAGTCACTGTCTGATGGACAGAATAAGGTGCAAGAGCAGCTTGCTGCGCCCTTTCCCCTTGCAGTGGAAACTTCCACTGTGGGACTCAGCTGCTCATTAAGGAAAACTACCCAGTTATTTCACCCTCAGAGGTGTGGAGATGCTGTTTAGACATAGGTGGCTCTCCAGGTCACCATGCATAGCAGCCATTTCCAGGAAACACTGCATGGAAAACATGAATAAAATATATCTCGTGCACAGCAGTAAAGAAAAGCCTTTATCACAAGCTAAAACAATACTGCACATGATTGCTTCTTTAAGACATGCCCCTGTCATGGTTTAACCCCAACCAGCAACTAGCACCACGCAGCTGCTCACACACTCCGCTCCCCCCCCCCCCCCCTTCGGTGGGATGGGGAAGAGAATCAAAACCAAGTAAAACTCGTGGGTTGAGATAAGAACAATTTAATAACTAAATTAAAATAAAATATAATAATAATAATAATAATAGCAATAATGAAAAGGAAGGTAACAAAAAGAGAGTGAACTATAACCCAAGAAAAACAAGTGATGCACAATGCAATTGCTCACCACCTGCTGACCAATGCTCAGCCAGTCCCCGAGCAGCCATCGGCTCCTCCTGGCCAACTCCCCCCAGTTTATATACTGAGCATGACGTACTATGGTATGGAATATCCTTTTGGCTAGTTCAGGTCAGTGTCCCGGCTACGCTCCCTCCCAGCTTCTTGTATACCTGCTTGCTGGCAGAGCATGGGAAACTGAAAAATCCTTAACTTAGGAGAAGCACTACATAGCAACAACTAAAAACATCAGTGTGTTATCAACATTCTTCTCATTCTAAATCCAAAACACACTGCAACAGCTACTAGGAAGAAAATTGACTCTATCCCAGCCAAAACCAGGAGAGCCCCAAAACAACTAATCTGTTTAAAGAGTAACTTTTTAATGAGATGTAGATCAGAGAACATTTTAGGTACTAAAACTGATGCCATTTTACAGCAGCCATTTGTATTACTAGGTAATCTGACAGGGTATTTTCACTTGGTTTCCTAACTAGCTTCTGCTGCACATGCTTTAATCTTGTGATCCATTTCATTCAGTGATTACTTACTTGCTCAGAATTAGGCCCATGCTGACATACTTCCGTGGAAGTAGTGCCAAAATACACCCCCTTTTTATGCAATACCAGCTTTCAGAAGCACAGTTCTGCAAACTGAAGCTAAGCTCCTTCCTTTTCATGGGCTACCCCTTCAAAACAACGGCTAAGTTACTCTTGCACATCTGTAGCACTTTGGGACATCTTTACAACTCCATGACTGTTAGTGTCAAAAACACAGCACACTGAGCTGCCAGAGCTGTAACTCCAGCCTGTCCAGGGCACATGTCCCAGCCACATGCAGCTCACCGGACTCTGTTTAACAGGAAGAGCACAGGACAGGTTTATGACTGTACCTAGCACACAAAATGGTTGGTGAACACCCAAACCTCACAACTCAGAATATGTTGTTTTCACAAAAGGCTATTTTCCTGGCTGAGACAGTCTGAGTACAGCAATTGTCATCTGTGTCCAGCATCAATGGACCTGAACCAGTTTTCTTTCTGCCATGAGGCCAGCACAGAAGATCAAACTGCCTGTAAAGCAGGGCTACCCTTTGTGAAAACCTCTGGTCACCATGAGAACAAATAGCCAATTACAGGAAAAGTCTTGCCCTGTACAGTCTCATTTTCTTTATCCCTGATGACCTCATTTTCATTGCTCTGGGTTTTTTTGTGGTTTTTTTGGTGTTCGTTTTTTTTTTAAATCAATTGTCCACTTTGGAAGTTATTTCAATGAATTAGCTTAAAAGAGAGGTGTGCAGGTGCTAACAGAAGGCCCATACACCCACTACAACCTAGTTATATTTGCTGTGAGACAGAATCAATGTTTAATTTCTGAAGCCCTTAAAATGTGAGGCAGACTCCCTTCCCATGTACTGCATCTAACTTGCAGAAATCCTAAGTTGACTTTGTGGCGCTCTCAGGAAAATCAATCCAGCTAAGTACAAGGGGCTTCCCACCAAAACGGAATATATGTCATTTTGTGCAGTGCAATGATTTGTTCTGCTAGACCCAACAACTTAGGAATTGATTACTATGTACTGGTGAGAAAGAAGAGCTAACCATTTGCATAGATTTTCTCCTATTGTAATACAAGGTAATACCACAATCGATGCTGACAGCAGCCAGAAGCAATTGCAATATGTCAACAAAGGAAGAAAATGCCTGTCAACTCTACAAGTGTGGGAAACAAAATAACTAGCTTGGAGGAGCACATGGAACATCTTTTACTTCTCCTTTAACTATCTTAATTGTTTTAGACCCTCAGGAGTGGGTCACAGCTGGCTGGTATCTGTCTCCTAGTGACACATTTGAGTAAAAATAAGTCATCAGAAACCAACAGAGTAATTACAGTATCTTAGTGAAAGAAAGGCCCAGAAACAGCCACCTGTAGGAATCAAGCCATCTAGTCAGTGCACACTAGAGTACAGAATCTGTCCTCAACAGCCTTACCTAAATCTATTAAATGCAGTACATACGCGAAGCAAACCTGACTTCCTCTTTAATCACCTGCAATCCTGCCCATGACCTTACCTCTCTCCCAGCTCCCACATGCATAAACACACCTAAACATCCCCAATGCCTGGTGTGAGCACAGGATGGACAGGTGGGTTTGTAATAACCCTTCGACATGAGCCAGACAGTTTGATAGCATATTTCCATACATTCTGCATGGTATGTCTAAATATTTTGATGGTTTTAATATTTTGTACCAGCTGTGGAAACTGGTTTGCTGCTAGGTGACTGTAAAAGTGAGATTTGGTAAATTATTATTAGAAATCTTATACTAACGCTATGATTGAAACAATAGACAAAAGTATAGCCAAGCAATTAACTAGTAGAGGTAGTTACTCATAAGTTTTGCAGTTCTTTGCTCTTATGACTAGATGTTCCTGTACGCTAGATGAGAACAATGTTGAAACTGACCACACATGACTGAAGCTGTGTTAAGCTTCAAGATCAAAGAACAAGGACAAGAAAAAAGACTTCAGGGACAGCCAGCAAGAACTTCAAATGGGTCGGTGGTTGCAAAAGCAGCCCTTCGACTCAAATGGATCCTTCATTGCGCATGATCAGATGTAGGCGGCACTGAGATAATCAGTTGCAATTATTTTTATGTATATGTATACTAATCTGATTAATATGCAATTAGTTATTCTATATAACCTGTTAGTGCTAAAGCTGTGGTATGCACGCTAGGTGCAACTATCCCCCGTGCATCCAGTGCTGCAATAAAGAATGCCTGCTTTCTAAAATTCCAAAACGAGTCTTAGAGAGTTTCTTCAACCAGCTTTTCGGTATCAGTTTTCTGCCAGACCTCTTCCTAGCAGCAGCAGCTCCAAGCTGACTGCCCCATGAGCTGCAGTTGGATTCCTCAACACAGGCTGGTGCATGCAGCAGCTTGGCAATGAGACATTAATGGTCACAAGGCATCAAAAGCTAGATCAGGGTAAAACCAGGTCTGTCCTTGGGCAGAGGGAGGAGGAACAACTGGCTATGAAATTGACTGTCTGCATGTCAGGACATGTAATTGAATTGTCAGTTACCTTTTTTAAATTAAAAATTATGCAAGAGTCCAGTGCGATGAAGTATTACAATTGATAACCCAATCTCTCTCTTTCAGCTGTCTTTTACAAATCTGGCTCCCAAAGGCTATCTGTGTTCATGCCAGGAGGCAGTACATGATGGGATTTCAAAGACCAGCTGCACAATTTCATGGCCAGCATCACTATCTGTAAATTATGTTAAGAGTAAGCCCAATGCCACAGGCTCAGCAGAAGGCATTTCTGAACAACCCCACCATTCTGATAACAACAGCCCACACACATGCAAGGTAGGGAAGCCTGATGTGAAAATTACCCACCTACCTTTTCATTTTCCCCAAGTATCCAGCTCTGTCACTCATCGGCACTAAGATGGCAAAGTCACTCACTAGTCCTCACTAGCAGGCAAGGCACAATTATTATTAGCTTCTCACCCATGTTTGGTAATTCTCCTGCAAGAGGCAACTCAGGAAATAAAAAGACTAAAAAGCCAGGTGATTACGGGATTCAAAGGCTTATGTACCTATATGCATCTTCCCATCCCACACACTCTGTTCTTCAAGCATTGCTGCTTAGTAGTTGTTCTGCCTCTTCAGGTGTCCAAAACCAGCAGCCAGACACCACTGACACTCTTAATGCCATCATTCAGCTATTACCCAACCCACCCAAAGGTACCTGCACTCCATAGCTAGCCATGGCTTGTGTCTGAAAGCACGCCCAGAGGTGCCCAGTCATTTGATGACAGCCCTACAGCCAAAGGTCTGGCCATCCCGAAAGGGCTTTGAAACCAGATACCATACCCCCAACAAGAAATTAATTATTTGCTGAGGCCAAACTCCCACAGATTTAGCTGTCTAACATCACTCTCCAACCATCAGTGGAGGAAAATGAAAACAACAGGGATGATCCTGTCTCCAAATAGGAGAACGCATCTCACCACTGCTGGAGGATACAAGTGTTTGCCAAGCTCCCGGCACAAGCACACCACAGGCTTCATCCTGGCTCCCCTTTCATTTCATCTCCTTGGCCTGGAACCTAATGCCACTGTCGCATTGCTTCTGTTTGTTAGTTTGTACTTGGTAACAGCTTAACATACCTTAACCCTTCCACGGCTTCACCTGGGTCCTGTGTTTTCCCCGGTACTCGGCACTGATGAGGCTGCACCTCGAGTACTGTGTTCAGTTTTGGGCCCCTCACTACAAGAAAGACATTGAGCTGCTGGAGCATGTCCAGAGAAGGGCAACCAAGCTGGTGAGGGGCCTGGAGCACAAGTCATATGAGGAGCGGCTGAGGGAGCTGGGGCTGTTTAGTCTAGAGAAGAGGAGGCTGAGGGGAGACCTTGTAGCTCTCTACAACTACCTGAAGGGGGGTTGTAGTGAGGTGGGTGCTGGTCTCTTCTGTCAGGTGGCTGGAGATAGGACGAGAGGAAATGGCCTCAAGTTGTGGCAGGAGAGGTTTAGGTTAGATATTAGGAAAAATTTCTTTACTGAGAGGGTTGTCAGACATTGGAATAGGCTGCCCAGGGAAGTGGCTGAGTCACCATCCCTGGAGGTATTCAAGAAGTGCGTAGACAGGGTACTTCAGAACATGGTTTAGTGGGCATGGATGATGGTTGGACTCGATGATCCTGAAGGTCTTTTCCAAACTAAATGATTCTATGATTCTGTGTTTGCCAAGGCTGCTTAAATCCTTGCAACACCAGTGCTTGGAACTACGTCTGTTCTTCAGAAGGCGAGAATAGCTTCTTTCCAGAAAGCCTAACCTCCACATTGCTCGCAATGCCCCATGTGTTCAGAATGGTCCACATCTTCCCACAGAAAAGCATACATCATCTCCTTCAGCTGAGTACCCACTGAGAAGCCAGGTACCTCTTTTCTCCCAGGCCCACAGACTTCCTTGGCTAGTGAAAAACTAGAAACTGTAAGATCACTTCTAAGCAAGCATGTGGCATAAAGCTACCCAGAGGTGGGAAACATTTTCCTGACTCAACTGTAGCAAACCACAACGTGGCAGGGGGGAAAGTGTTTCACATGTGGCAATATGTACTCTAGCAGCTCACTTTTTGATCAAAGAATTTAAATGTATATTTCATTAATTAAATTCAAAATTTCAGATGAAGTACAATTACCTTATCGGAAAATGGAATGTAACCTTCCACTCAGACCCAGAAGCTAATGTAGATACTACTTGATGAGCTTGCTTCTTTTGCTGTCTGACCATGAACTTCTGATGCTGCTCTGCCTCAAATACAAGCATCACACAATAATAATAATTAAAACCTGCAGCATGGCTGCTGTGCAGAAATTGGTAATGTACAAATCTTTTCCCCTTCAAATCACTTCATAGCTTCAAACAGGTTAAGGCGTGAACAGACCATTAGGTCACCGTGTCTGACCCCCTGTAGATCAGACCCTTAAAAATTGCACCGTTACCTCTGGACTAAACTCAAGCAGCATTAGCTGACTAAGCCACTTTCCAGGAACACAGCCAGTCTGGATTTCAAGAAAGCAAAACAGTGGAAACCTACTCTTTCCCCTTGATAGTTTGTTCCAGAGCTTAATCACTGCTCTTAGGAACTGCTGCTTTTTCTCATTACAGTTGCATGTTTTCGATTTCTACCTATTTGTTCTTGCATCTCTCAACCTAGTTTAGTTAACGTGCTTTCCATGGAAGAAAATGGGTAGTTAACTCAGCCGCTCCAGGGACTTCTGAAAGAACTCAATAGCATAAATTCCTCAGGTCCTCTCTAAAAGGCATTTGCCTTTTTTAAAAATCAGTCTGAAGCTGCTTCGCTGTATTGCCTCAATGCTTTAACACCTCTTTTAAAACACATGTATCAAAATTTCAGGTTTATTTCTCTTAATGGTTTTACCAGTGCCAATATGCAAGCTAAAACGCAATGAAATACTAACATACCTATGTCTAATTTGCATGCAGCCATTTCAAGGTCTATTGTGCATTAATGACTCCCCTCCATCCAGACTGTCTTACCTTACCAGTCTGTCCTCACTGTAATGCAGCATCCACAAATATCATTCTATTACTTGTTTACTTGCAGACTGTAAATAGAAATGCTGAGTTGTGGCTGCTTCTAACAAAAGCCCTCAGCAGATAAGGATTCCTTAATCAATAGCTAGAATGAGATCAGTTCAGTAACCCTTATCCTATCAGCTCTGAACAGCTAACACTTGCAAACCACAAACTCCTGCGGAGCACCTTGTCCCCCAAATCTATTACACATGCACAATTACTTTTTCCAAGCCTAGTGCTTCTACTTAAGAAACATCAAATGGCTTGTTTGCTAGCATCTGTTTTTGTTTAAGCCATATTGACTTACACTAATACATTCCCATCCTGTAATTCTTTATTGAGTGAATCTCATTTCACTTTTGATATATTTTCCCCAGGGACTACTGACACAATAGCAAGCCTACTGATGAACCCTAAACTAATATGAGCTCCCAGTCCAGTGATAAATTCCCTTCTGTTTGGCTCTTCACACATGCCACAAAGAGGAGAAACATCACTTACAATCCAAAAGCAAATTTCAGGTAAAAAGTATACTTACAAAAATAAAATTAAACCTGGAATAGATAAGAAGGGCTTTTTTGCTGTAGAAGTTGTGGCACCTTTTGCACAGACCAGCACAAGTCCTTCTGATCCTGTCTTGGGTCTTCAGTTACCCCTACAGTACAAATGTACTTTCTCAGGCCACGCATTTTATATTAGCCCCACTGGCTGGGTGTGCATTCTAAATTCCCAACCAGCCTCTACCCACACAGAGCCTCCCAGGGAAGTCATAATCTTCCCCTCTGCTAATCCTTCACTGTCTGTTAATCTTTCTTCTGCATGGAAGGAAAAAGCATCTGATCAGAGCAGATGTCCTCAGGTTAGGGGAACAGGTATTGAGCTCCGTTAGCAAAACCCCACAGGTCAAAGCTATTAGTCAGTGGCTGCTAAAGGAGGCTTACAAAGGTAGGTCCAGATTTCCAGCCCCATCTCTCAGCACTGCTTTAAGCAAAAGGAAATGTCTTATATCAAGCTACAGCTTTAGTTATATACATATATATAGCTTCTGTTCTTAAAAACTCTGTAAAAAAGCCTTTAGTGCCAGGTTACATTCAGCAACTCTTTATTCTATACACACATCCTTTTATTGTCTTTTTTTCTCTGTACAAAACAAAACCTATGCTAGGATCAAGTTTGGCTATGTTTGGTTTTGAAGATTTTAAACTTTTTAGCACAGAAATAAGCTGAACTCAAGTTTTTGAAAACAGCTCTAAGAGCTTATTTATATGGAAGACTTTGAACTGTGTTTCAGCATCTTGTCTCCCACTACAATATACTCTTGAATGTTGTTGCCATCTTTTTTCTATACTTGTGTCATGGTTTAACCCCAGCTGGCAACTAAGCACCACACAGCCGCTCACTCACTCCTCCCCCAGCCCGCGGTGGGCTGCAGAGGAGAAAATACAATGAAAAGATCATGGGTCCACACAAGGACAGGGAGGGATCACTTGCCAGTTCTGGTCACAGGCAAAAAACAGACTTGGGGAAAAAAAAACCAAAATAAATTTAATTTACTACAAGTCAAAACAAAACAAGAATAATGAGAAGTAAAACCAAACCTTAGAACACCTTCCCCCCACCCCTCCCTCCTTCCCGGCTCAACCCCACTCCCGGTTCTCTC
>JANHGO010004311.1:0-25270 GCA_024606505.1 Aquila spilogaster | reverse complement strand
AGCCCCTTGCTCTGACTTGCCAAACAGCTAGTTTTAATTCACCTTTCACCTTTGCTAATTAAAAACAAGAAGTGCCAGTCCCTCCTGGAGTTGCAGGATCCACCCAGCGGGGAAGCCGGGCTGTCAGGCTGCTGTATTTACTGAGAAAGTTCAGCGAGGGTTGAGGCGATGTACAGTACGAGCTGCTTCTAGGAAGCGTTTTAATCCACGTGCCGTGCGCTGATTCCTCAATTGCTTCGTGGTTTCACGTTGTAAAGCGTCAGGAGAAAGGTCAGAATTCCTCTTGCCCCTCCCTTCCGAAAAGTCATTTCAGGTTTTGTTCCCGGCTCAGTGTTACAGGAGGATTAACCCTTGAATTAACAGTTTGAGTGCATTATCACTTAGAGTCATTAAGCAGCATGCTACTAAGTGGATCAGCAGTCTTTTTTACTTAAAGAAAAAGGGTTTGTTTTTGTGTTATTTTGTTGTTGTTGTTTTGGTGGGGTTTTTTTGCTATTGTTGGTGCTTTTTTATTGTTGGTTTTTTTTTTTTTCCCCAAATGTGACTCTATACACACCTTAATGAGAGCGTGATAAACAGCATCCGATTTACAAGTGTCAAGCAGCTACTTCTTACATTGCTACGGACAAATACCGGATAACTCCATCTCTTCTTTTTTATCATTTCTAATTAAACATCGTTAAAATTCACATCATTAAAATTATACCTGTGGCAAAAAAGTAAGTTTTTTTTTTTTTTTTAAAAAAAAAAAGAACGCCTATGGGTCTATGTCTGAAATAATTAAATGGAGGATTGAAATGCTCTGTAGCTCAGATCTCATGCATGGAATCTTTTAGCATTTTGTGAGGTGTACTTTAGTTACCAACAATTGTAGTTTTCTTCTTTTTTTTAATGACATTTATTGATGTCATGTCAGATCTTTGCAAAACTAAAACATGAAAACTAATATACCCATCTGGAAATAATACACTCAAACAAATTTGGTAGTCTACAAAAGATAATGATATCTGGATAGAAAGGTTTAATAAGAAATTTCTGTATGCCAGCAAATTGAAAAGAACTTAGCACAATAACAGTAAAATGCTAATAATTGTAACGTCAAGATAAATAGATGGGAGAAGACAGATCTGTTCAAGAAGAATGAAAAATATTCATTACTAGGATGAAAAAAAAAAAAAGGAAACAACTTTGAGGAAAAGACAAAAATAAATCAGTGAGAGTGCCCAAGGTCTCCTGGCGGCTGTGTAATCCAAAGTGGGGAGGTCATGTCTACCTGTTAGTTCTCCAACAGCAGGTCACAGACATGTACCTGGGCTAGCTCTAAATCAGCTGGAAACTATGCCATCAGCAGTTAAACCATAGGAGCTAGAGCTGAGCAAGAGCTAAATCACACAGCTCTTTGCTCCATTTCATGCACTCACATTGCAGGTTGCACTGAATTGTATACTGATGTAGGGCTGTGGGGCCAGCTGTCTGGCAGTCACTCAGCATGTGTGCTAGAGACATTGTCTGTGAAGACAATACTGGCTCTGCCTCCAAGAACTGACCTCAGCGCAGATGAGCTTATCATCTACCTGATGGGGATTTTATTATTGGCACCTTTCTGTCGTGCTGAGGCATACCAATGTGCTGCATTTGATCACTTGAGGCTGTCGTAAAGAGCACGATCTGGTGCCTGTTGAGGCCTCCCTGAAAATTTGCATTTGTCTTTGCATACCATTCTGTGAGCTCTTATAGAAATATTCACATTTTATTCCCAAATAAAGATAGAATTAACAGAATTCTAGAAGACTCATTCTTTCTTAAATGTAAGTCTTCAAAATTTAAACACTTTTGTTTCTGAAGTAACCCAAATGTCCTTTTTGCTTTGAAGAATCTTGATATAGAAAACTCAGTATTCTTACTAGTTTAATCTATGCATTTTCAGAAAGGCTACAAAAATCCAAATGCAAGCTCAAGTATAAATACTGAAACCATATTTAGTGAGTAAACCGAACATTGGTGCAAACCATCAAATTCTGCCCCTCTCTAGAGCTGTTATCCAAACTACGGTAGGAGGTTGGTCGTTGATATTCTCAGGATGCAGCTAATGCTATAGATGCTGAACCTAATTAGTTAAGACTTCAGATATCCTGAGGTACTTTCTACAACAACAGTGCAACAAGTTCAAGATGATTTTCCCAGCTTTAAATTCCTTAAATTCTAGTTTCATTTTCCTAGGGGTGAGAGAGAGGGGAACTGCTGGAAAACCATGGGCCTTATTTTGTACTTAGGTAAGAAAAGGTGCAGCATGTCTACTCAGACAAGCCCTGTGTAAAAATAAGGGCAATTCCCTGCTGATGAGAGCTTATGTGCACTCAGTCGCACTTCAAAAAGTCATGCATCCCCAGCCATTACGTAACTCTTGGCTCCCTACAAAAACAACGTGACCCAGAGCTTTGGCTTCAGTAGAGTCAGAAATACCCAGGCAAGCTGATTTTCATATTTGTGCCCAAGGACAAAGCGTTTCTGTCTGAAATCTGATTCTTGAGCAGGGTGGGCCATGCAGATGCCTCAGGCTCCTTCCCGTGCCCGCCGAGGGAAGGCTGTGGAGCAGGGCTGCAGAAGCTGGAGCTACTGCTGGATGGGGAGGCTTCAGCTGGCAGCAAGAGGTGCTGGCATGCACATGCAGGAAATGGCTGCTGAACACGAAGAAAGAGGACTGCACTGGAAAGACGCCCAATAAGATGGAAGGGAAAGGGAAAATCCACATATTGGTCTAAGCAGGAGACTCACTTCTTTCCTAGAAAAAAAAAAAAAGAATGTTCTTGCCAGATATATCCTTGCTTCATTTTTTCTCAAATTGCTGTATGAGATATATAAGCCTTACACCACCTTACAAAAAATTTTGATGAAAAGTGAGTAGTGGAAAGGTACACACAATTTCAAGGCAGAAATGTGTGGCCTCAGGGAAGGTAGACAAGCTCTTTGCCTCAGCGACTTTTCAATTAAACAGACGTGTGGTCTTGCCTCAAGGGGTGTTTTGAGAGACTTGTTCCTGAAGGATTTTAAACAGTAGGTACAAGGATGGCAACTAAGATGTTCAAATATTAGGATTCTGTCTTAGATGAGTACAAACACAGATGCCAAGGGCTGCAGAGCACACATGTAGTACCTTGCTGGGTCTCTGAAGTGTAAACACGGTGGGTTTACTGTCTATTTTCCGTTAATAAGGCAAATAGAACTCCTAGAATAGAACTCTTTTAACTCTGTTAAACCTGAATTTGTTTCAGTAGCAAAATCTCTGTTTAAGTGAATGCTGACAAGTAAACAGAAATTCATGCCCAGAAGTCTTCAGGTATTTGAAAATTGAGATGCAAACCTGGTATTTGATTGCTGGGATAGAGTTTATATAATTGCTCTCAGCTGAAAAAGACAAGAGGTTTTCTTCATACAAAAGGAAAAAATGTAGATGGTGTGTACACTTGCATTCTGTATGCACAGGAAAAAAAATCTAGTAAAAGAACTTCAAATTAATTGTGAATTGCTATGTAAAGTCTGTGAGTCATGGTTTGATTTGCTGCAACCACTGTAGATGCTGAGCAGTTCTAATGAAGCCAGTGAGCCTGTAAATCTAAACACTCTAACGTAAAATGCTTCTGACATACTGTGTGAACTCGTTTAACTGATAGAGTGAAATGTAAATGCAAGAGCATGATATAAATAAGTAGATCTGCTATTAGCTACTAGCACCAGTAACAAATTCTAAACATTATAACTATAAAGCAAAATGAAGTGTTTAGAAATGTTAAAGCTAGGGTGGTCTGAGGATCGCCATAACCATAACTCAAAACCAGGTTTGAAAGTTACAAGACTGCCTCCTTCTAAAGATAATACACTGAGCCATGGCAGAAAATCTCTCTTTCTTTTTTGGACTGTGTTTGCAGATCAAAAGAAGGTGTGCAATCCTAGGAGAAGCTGTGTGGCCTTCAGTGAAAGTTAATGATGCCTGCATCTTCATTAGTCCTGTGACCTGTGGTAAATGTATTGTTTAGGTAATCATATCTTCATTTATTTAACAGAAAATCCTTTAAAAGACACTTAAAGAAATCCTTCTCTTACGGTATTTCACTTGCAAAGCTTTTTTATGTCACTATTTATCCAGTGAGCATTGCAGTTAATATTGACACTTCAGCTTTCAAATACTGTCATAGAGAACCACTTAGAACAGATGTGGGAGATGAAGGAAAGTCTTGCATATCATGTAATTATTATCTCTGTCTTATCTCTGCCTTTGAGGTGGGAATTCATGCCTGCTCCAGCCTCCACTAGAAATTGGTAACTGGCTCTTGCTTCAGCACTGTAGAAAGAGAAAAAATGCTTGTCATTGCAATGGTGCAATGGTGTGGCCTCTTAACTTCTAATCAACCCACGGAAATTCTTTGGGCACATTAAGCAAGAGTTCTGACAAGACACAACAAGAGCATGGAAAAATAGATCCAACAGGTGAGTAATCGCTCAATAGATCTCTCCAAGAAGGGAGCAGAACCACTTGGATGACCCCACTGACCCTAGGGAGGATATGTTAACAGATAGCAAAAGAATGCTGCCAGATCCTGTTTGATATAAGGTAATAACAAGAAATTATAACAAAACTTAGTCATCATATAGAATTTTCAGACTATACATGATTCTGACATTTGCTTTTGTCTGCTCAAGTTGGATCCTTGCACTGTGTGAAAGCTGATGTGTTTATATACAATGTCTTTACAACAGGGAAATGTTATTTCTCTTGTTTCATACACAGTAAATTCTCTCTTTGATCCAAGATCAAATTTAGACAATATTCATTAAGCAAAAGAGTTTGACTGAACACGAACTTGCACTTCAAACTAGCCACAAAATTATCCTGTAAATTAGTGCTCTGGAGGAAAAGATAATTCTCAACTAAATTCCTTTCCTCTTGATTTCAGAGAGACTGGGTTTTGTCAGGTAAATATTGAAACTTACTGTCCTTGGAACATTGTTGTTTGCAGTAGTGTCACTTCTATGACTAATTACAGGTGAATGTCAATACTACTTGGGCCATAGATCACATACTTTGGTTAACCCATATAAAACAGGTGGACTAAATGCTTCTTTCTTCAATTGCATTTCTCTTGAGGGTGTCTTTATAAGTTGCACTAAAAAAATAGCATATCAGTATCTTACTTCTGAAATCAACTCCATGTGCTTGACTTATGATTAGCACATGGGTCACAGCAATCTGTATGGTTAGTTATGGATGAAAATCAAATTACTGATTTCTCTAGAGGAATGCATTTTTGATGATATTTTTCCTACTAAATAATTGCAGAAGTCTGTCTAAACAAAAATAAAAATGAAACAGCTTGATGTTTGTTGATGATGAAATATGGCATGTCATATTTTCCACTGATCGCTGAGAAGAAGATAAAAACGTAGTGTTCAGAAGTTCAGTATTAAGTAATTATGGGTATCAGATATTTCCTATTAACTCATAATGAGGAATTTTTTTTAAGTGAATTATGTTTTTTGTAGCACCAGATGAACAATGTGAATACTGTGTAATACTCTTTAAAAGATCTTCCAGTTCATTGTTGATTCTTCATTATGTTTAAAAAAATGCACACTAGTTATATAAAAACACTATCTCATGCCTTAAAGGTGTCATTTAGTTGCTTCAGTTATTAGGTGTTAATCTTCTACACAAGAATGAAGTGGTTTGGCCATTGACAGAGACAGCATTAAAGAATGTTTACTTTTCTTAATCAGGCACATGCAGATATAACCTACACATTTTCTGTCTGAAGCCTACAGCCATCTTCTGATGTAATTACTCCTCAAAGGAGAAATGGAAAGTGTAAATTATAAAGCATTTTGACACAAATCAATTGCAGGTTTTAGAGATGCAAATGTATTTTGATGCAAAATATTTGAAAATGAATTCCAGTTTTATTGCCTGCTAATAGTTTCCACACATCTACTTGAGCAAGGTGATGGCATCATCAGGATGGACATGTGTCCTGAACTACATTTAGTTCATATTTTTACTTACACCTATTACTGGAAGACATATACGATGACAGATCCCAAAAGCAGAGAGCAAAATTGGTTTATGCTCTGATTTGCCTCAGCAGTATATAATCTGCTTTCAAGAACGAATTAGATTTCTTATGACAACATCATGGTCCAAAATCCTTTTCTTTGAAAGACAAAGGAAATCTAAAGAATCAGTTTCAGACATTTAATAGAGAATGCACTGAGTAGAGAGCTGACTATGTTCTACTGCAGTACAGAAAGAAGCTTAGTTGAGATGCTTCTGTGTCATAATGGTTAAAGCATTAAGTCCCGCCACGGTTTAAAGAGATTCAGAGATATATATACTTCTATGAATCTCTTCACAAGTGTTACTCAACTAACATTTAGGTACTGAGATGCTGAGTACTGAAGCACTCAAATCTCTGGTATTTTATGTCAATTCTTGGTACATTGTGGCTGACCTCTTTGCAGCCACAGACAGCTTTGGAGATTTGGGAAGTGTCAAACCTTTCAGATTCTGGACTGAATAGGTAATAGGAATTGAAAAAGGTATATCCTTTAAGGGCTTTTGAAATCACAGCACTAGTAAGATCATCACTTTCACAAAAAACAAAACAAAACAAAAAATCCATTACTATCTTTTTAACTGCTTTGCCACACACATACACATGCTCCCTCTTAGGCAAGAATAAATCCAGGTAAGGCAACTTCTTGACTGATTGAATTGCCGTCCCCTTCTGTGCACTAGTTGAAACAAAGACATCTGTCTTTGTGTGGTGACTTGGGTGTGCCTTACACCGTTAGCATTTTTTTTGCCATCTGCTGTATTATTATGAAAAAAGTCATTATCACTGGATTTCACTTTTGACATCAGTCTAGACAGACATTTATTTGAAACACCAAAATTCACGTAAAAACAAAACAAAAGTAATAAAAAGGAGGCTTTAACACATTTTCTTTATTGAAGTGCCAACAACTTCAGCTTTTAAAAAGTCTCTGGAAAAGGTATCAAACAGCACTGAATTAATCCTTAAATTACAGGTTTGAAGAAATGAAAGAGAGAGCCTATTTTTCAACTAGATATGTGATTACCTTATCTCAGGGAAATCTACTATCTGTTTGCCAAGATCACTGATATCATTTTAAAGCATGGATGAAATTGTATTACTGTCATCTACTAAGACCACAGAATCACAGAACTGCAGGGTCCAGATGGGTCTTGAACATCTCCATAGAAAGTGACTCCACAACCTCTCTGGGCAGCCTGTTCCAGTGCTCTGTCACTCTGACAGTAAATAATTTCTTCCTTGTGTTAGTATGGAAATTTCTGTGTTCCAGTTTCTGCCCGTTGCCCCTTTTTCTCTATATGCTGTCTTAACAGTAATTCAATGTTATTCCAGTATATAACATCAATTGTTACAGATATGAGAATAACTAGTCAGAAATCCAGTATTACAGCTGCGCAGAAAAAGTACAGTAGTATTGCCAAATGTGAGAAAAATATTAACAACTAAAAATTAAGACAGTGCTGGATAATACAGAAATGTAATACACACTAATTTCTCCAATTTCAAAAGCAAGCATAGAGATAGGAATATTAACAGGAAGCAAGTGGTTGTATGAATATGGAAGGTTTGCCTTTGGGCAAGGGAGGTTCACTCCCCCAACCATAGCTAAGCTGAATTCAAAGTGAGAGGCTGGAGCTCCCTGAAGGAGGATATGAAGAAAAATCCAAAAAAACATTGTGGCAGTAGGATGAGCTAAACAGCAAACTAGCTGGCTTGGGATGTGGTTAAAACCATGCTATTTGGGTCATTTTTAACTAGACTACTCTGTCCTTCAGGGGAGGTGTACCGGATGATGTATTACCTGTTTTCCACCCCTAGATGTTATGATCTTAAAAATGTTGTGGCTCAGAACTATGTCTATTTTGAATTAACAAAACCACTCTGTATGTAATGGGCAAGGCAAGGATTAGAGAGCTGCTTAAATAAACAGTACAAGGCTATTTATATGGAGACTTCATGAAAGTACAGTGAAAACCACACCTCTCTGTCTAATCCCTCTGTAGGGATTCTCTGAGTCATAATTTGTTTTTGTACAAGTGACCATCTTCCTCCAACAATAAAGGAAGGCATGACCCAAAAGAAGAAGTCACTGCAGACTGTAGTTTAGTCTTCTACGACTTCCCTTCTCAAACACCAAGCATGTGTGTATTCCCTAAAATAGAAAAGTTAAAGTAGGCAAAACCCGAAGGATATAAAAATTATGACTGTCTGAGGGAAGCCCTGCTTTATAGTATGGCAAGTAATATGGTCTTGTGTTGCTGTGCTATGTGATGCTCAGCGTAATTGCTTTAGCAGTCACTATGATATAGACTTAATAATAATAATAATTAAAATATTACGTAATTGTTAAATCATCTGGAATCCAAAGTGGAGTGTAAAATGCAAAACCCTCTCATTTTTGTCCCCATGTGTCACTTCTGCAGTCTGGGTACTTCTTCAGTTATATTTTCCTAAGATTTTGGAGCCAAATTCTTACATCACCAGAAATGTCAGAAAATAGATGACCTCATCTTCTGGTTGTGTAAAATGTTTTGATTCAATTTCTAATAATAAGGACAGCTAAGAGCAGCAAATATTCTGAAATTGTAAATTTAGTGTTGAAAAATGTGAATGTGCTAAAAACACTCATTCAGTAAAATCTATTTTATGGGTTAAATTCCTCAAACAGGATTTTTTAAGGTTACAACAATTTGGTTGCAGCACTATTCTCAAGAACTGAAAATACAAAAAAATGTAATCCCAGCTGATACTTCAGACTTACTCTTCAGACTACAAGCACTGATTTCAACACAGGTCTTCATGTTCCTAAGCACACAATTACGTGATTTGTTGGGTCGGGTTTCAAAATCCTGATTTTTCAGCAAGAGAAATCTAGGAAATACAAAACAAACAAAAAAATGATCCTGGGAACAATGTTAGAAAATAACTATTCCTTTGTTTTAGATTTGTTTTGCCTTTTCAGTAATTCTCCCAAAACAGACAAATATTTGTGTGAAAGAGATTCCAGATAGAGATCTTGGTTTGGAAAGAGGCTTGTGGGATTTTCTAAGGATGCAAAACCTACTGAGATAGTATTGGACAATTGGGTCAAACTACTTAGGAGGACTCCCTGGATAGTATTTTCTCTTGGACTGGAGAAAGCTGATTGGAACAATACTGAAATGAGTTAGTGAGCAAACGAGATATTAATGACTCCTGTACTATCTCAATGAAAGGATACTGAAGCATACTCCAAGAAATTTTAAAGGATCTGGAATGAAGGCAAGGACCTTCCTCTTTGTTTTTTTCTTTTCCTCTATGGGATAAGAGCCTTTTCCTCCTCCCCATATTTGCAGATACCTCTGCCTTTCCTGATGCAACAGCCAGTGGCTACATCTTGCTGCTTCCACTGCAGGGCGAGCACTCTTTCCCGTGTTCTTGCTACTGACATATTTCCTACACATCTTTCTACATATTTTGGGCTGACAAGAAGATTGAGCTGCTTTGAAATGAAACGAAGATGGATCAGCTTCCTTCTCTTTCTAAGATCAAGATCACCACAGATTTCAGAAAACTATGCTGAGAAAAAAAGTGTTCCTACCTCTCCCAGATTGTGCATGGATAAATAAAACTGAAACTCTGAGGCTCCAAGACTTATCTGCTCAGCTGTAGCAGAGAGATCTCTTTTGCCTCTTGCAGGACACATTTGTAGACAATTGCCTATCTCTGTTTATGTTGTGCAAGTTTTTATCATTCAGATTCTAACTAGTGCCTATCAGCTGTTTCACTACACTGTAAGTGATTATTTAGGAGGCTAGGATAGTAACTTTTTCCATTACACAGATCGAGATATTCTTCAGTCTCTGAACAAATCTTTGTAATCTGCATAGCTTCTTTGAAGTTTCCCGAATGTTTCTTGTTCAGTGAAGCTTTCCATACTTTCTCTAAATGTGGGAATGGAAGCAAAGCACCTTTTTCTAATTGAAATTACTGCTTTCTTCTTCCCTGAAGTTTGGGACTCCATTTGATCCACTTATTATTTTGTACTCAGTGCCATAATCAACGTTCACTGCAGGTCATTTCTGTTCTCAAAGTCAAAGGATGTTCAAATTTAAGAAGAGGCAGCAGAAGCCTGCAATAAAGAAATTGTTATAAATCCAAAAAAAGAGAGTGCCACGAATGACTTGTTGTAGAAGAAAAGGAAGCAAACAGTGCAACCTGAAGAATTTATGCTGTTTTGATTGTGCTAACACTTTGCCTGGGAAGTAGCAGAATAATAGAATAATGTTACATCTGTCTACATGTGCGCTTTTATTAGATCAGAACTACAATGTTGAAGTGAATGTTCTGATTCACATACCACACTTTGTCCAGCATTGCAGAGCAATGAGAGGATGCAAACTGGATTCCTTTCTAATGAAGCTAAACTAGAAGATGCATTCCAGGACTGGACCCAACATGCTCCTACTGTTATTGGGCACCAGCCCAAGGAATCAGACTAGAACTAATCCGAAATAAAACTCCTGGAACTCATACAGCATAAATGTCAGGTCTTGTTAATGATATGTGAACTGATGAAAATGACTAACTGGTCTCCTGGCAGTTCAGTTTCAGAGAATCACAGAATGGTTTGTATTTGAAGAAATGTTAAGAATCTTTTAGTTCTAAACTTCCTGCTATGGTCAGTGATACTTCCTATTAATCAGGTTGCCCAAAGCCCCATCCAGTCTGGTGCTAAATGCCTCCAGTGATGGGATATACAGAGCTTCTCTGGGCAACCTGTTCCAGTGTATCACCACCCTCACAGTGAAAAAAATCTCCCTAATATCTAATCTAGGTCTACCTTCTTTCAGTTTAAAACCTTTATCCACTGTCTTATCATGATATGCTCTTCTGAAGAGTCCCTCTCCAGCATTCTTATAGGCCCCCGGTACGTACTGTGAGGCTATTTTACCATAATATCCCAGAGCCTTTTCTTTTCTGTGCTGAACAACTCCATTTCTCTAGTCTGTCAGCCTGTCTTCAAAGAAGAGATGCTCCAGTCCTCTGATTATTGTTATGACCTCATAGAAGTAGAAAAGAAGAGATTAGGCTCATAAAACTGTTAAAGAGTGTGCATAGGTAACTGTGTTGATCCAATAGACCAGTGGATGTAAAGATGTGGAAGAGCCAACTTCAAAATAAATCAACAATGTAATTTAAACCTAAGGATCAAAATTCTTTTTTTTTTTTCTTTTTGAATGAGGCAACATCTTGTGTTGAAGTGTGGCCCTGCATTTCTGCATATCCACCTCAAACCAAAAGGCTATTTGACATAGATCTACTTGAACCTTCATTCTGTATGTAATTTTTCACTGAACAGATGAAAAAGAATTTTTAGGCAGAAAAATAATTTCACATTTTATTCAGCCTGAAAATTTTAAAGTACTGAAATACAGTTATTCACAAAGCACTGTTCACAGGATCTCAGTAGATCTTGTACTCAGTTCCCATGTTCAGTTAATCAGACTGAAACACTCAGCAGAATGGAAACCTGTCTGAGAAAGATTACTATTACTTGTCATTTTTGTGGAAATTTGGCATTTTATTCTATAAAAGGGATGTGCTTGATCAAGAAAGCCTGCCAACTCAAAGTATATATTTATAAATACATAAATCTTGATCAGCCATAGCTGGGAGCTTATTACTTTGTGGGCTGAACACCCAACACATGACCAATTGACTTGACTGTTTGAATAGCTGTAAGATGACAGGAATTATTTTGTACTGAGGGTTATTTTTTATTTATTTCAGTTCAAGAGCCAGTAATTTTCCACAGTTAATATCCTGTTTTTAAAATATCTTTAAATGATCCTCCTAAAAATAAAATCATACTACACTCACACATGTCTTTTACTGACACTTAACTTTTGGAAAGACTTAGTTCTAAACTTGCATCATTACATTAATTCTTTCCACAGATATTCTCAGGAATTTGCCTTTGGATAAAGACTTCTTTGAATATGTTGCTCAGCATGCTTTCAGGATCTAAAGTTATTCTCTTATAATTTCTGTAGATGAGCAACAGCCTCAACCTAAAAATAAAAATAATCTCAGCAATATAATAATTGGGTGTATTTTCTATATTCAGTAATTTCAGATTTTTTTTCTGAGCAATTATTCACCAGCATTGCCATTCTCAGTCATTTTTGTGTGAAATTAATACTTATGAAGAGTGCTGTCCTGTTTTAAAAGAAACAAGAAATACAAATAGAATACACCAGAAATTAATCTACTTTTTTTTTTTTTTTTTTGGTACAACAGAGAAAACTAGTGAACCTTGCCACAAAAACTGTATGTCAAAGGGGTACAAATGCAAAGTGCTGAAGATTGGTGCATAGTAAAATTGAGGAATATAATTTCAGATGATTGTGTTTTTAGGATAGGATGTGAGAAAAGTGAAGGCAAAACTACAGAAAGAGGTTTCAGAGGAGCTAGAAAGAACATGGAAACTGCCATATTGCCATAGGAAGGTGCCAATGACTATGCCTATGGAAATGTTGGCTGATGTTTACACACCATCTCAACTTTTCCTCTACAGTCACATCTGAAGCAGAAATGATCAGTTTATGAAGCAGTCTGTCCATCATCTCTTGAGCCTAAGGATCCTCATTTAGCTCTAGAAGTGACATCATGCTGAGAGGTACCTGTACACTTTGGTGCTCAAGTTTACCTCTGTACTGATGAGAGGAATAACAAACTATCAGTCCTACTCATAAGAAGCAACTTAACTTTATACAATCAAATACACTTTTTTTTTTTTTTTCTGCTGATGCTGCCAACAGATTATCACAAGTAAATATTAAACTTAGCTGAAAAGAGGACTCAGCCCAAACATTTTACACTGACTGCCTGACAATAAAATTATAAACTAGCCTGCTGGAACTGTTAATGTTCTGGACTGGATTTGGCCTGGAACAAAATTTTAAACAGCTAACATTCTGCAAGCTGTGAATATGAATCCAAATTTTTATTCTGTAAAATATACTAATTCTAGAACTATACTCTTCAAAAATTTATAGTTTTTCTCCGTGTTATTTGGAACACAGACAATAGAAGATATTTCTGGAGAAAAAAAAAAGTAATGATCAGCAGCAGTTTTGAGAACTGTTTTCAATTTGGATGTTGTCAGCTCAGGCTACCCTTCATCCCTGTGGAATTTCCACAGACATCCACATTTAATTGACCCCTCGGTAGCAAAAAGGTAATTTAATTTTCTTGATCTTTTGTCTCCTGCAAGAGCTCATAGAAGCATTTGCAAAGCTACATTGATCAAATACTCCCAAAATGCAACTTCTTTTCTGACTGATATGCCTTATGTCTTTTCACTTTATAAGTAACATATAACATTTTGGTCTGAGTTCTTTCTACTAAAGATGATATTTTTATTAACACCAGATAGTGAAGAAATGACTTCAGTTGTCACTGGATATTTTTGGATTAAAATTCTTTAATTGTTTGAATTAATTAATAATTATTCTTCAAATCCTCTCCTCCATTTTCTTCCCTTTATCTGAAGTTTATTTGTGTAGACTTTTAATTAATTAATTAATTAAAGATTTTATTTGTAAAGATATTTTCTGTTTTGGAAAACTGCCTTAGGCTCATGATATTCAGTCTCTGGTGTGGAGATTCTGAGATATCGGGGCACTGTTTCATTTTGCCAAAAAAATGACCAGCAGCATTCATGAGCTGATTTTAAATTTTACAGGGGCTGGTATAAAATCACAGGCTACATACAGAAACCTGGTGAAATCGTACAAGAACTTCTAGTGCACAATGAACTAATTTTCTAGCTCAACAAATATAAGGTTTTGCGAACCTTATTTAACAAATAATATTGTTTTTTTTACACAGGGAATAAAAGAACACACTTTGATACAGAGAGTGACAATATAATTCCATAACTATAGCTGCTTTTCAGTTTCTCTGAAGATGCAGTCCTATTTAAAATAACAATTTATTTGATGTAATGCATGTAAATCAAGATATGTCTCAAATCCCTTCATTTGTGCTTTTCATTTTTCAGTTCTTTCCTCAGCTCAGTGACATCTCTTGTGGCTTTCTCTACTGTCTGGATTTCTTGGAATGTATCTGATGTCTTGGTAACGAGGCTTAAGCAGGCCTTCCATGATTCCTAAGTTAGGTTCTGTTCACCCTAATATTAGTCATCTGCTAGTGTTAAGTCTCAAAAGCCCGTCTTAGGTTATGCTGAAGATACATCTCTTTGTTAACTGAAGAGGAGGTTTAGATGTCTATGCTTTATAGCATAGTTTAAAAGTCTATACATACTTAAAGTGATAACTGAGACAGAGCAGTTACTCTGGTTTGCAGAGAATGCCATTGTTCTCCCTAAAATACAGACACTATATATAACATTTGTTACCAAAAACTGTGTTTCCTAATTACAATGCTATTTCTTCCAGTTTGCAGCCAACTGTTAGCATTGTGAACTCTTTTTTCGTATTTCATCAGCAGTCTATATAAATTAGTTTCAAAGTCCAGAAGAATGCAATTTACTTGAATAAAAACTATCCACTTACTTGTTTTCACAACTGCTGAGATGAATATACAGCTTTTTGCTTTCTAAACCAAATGACTGCTTTACTGAGAGGAAAAAGAACAAGTTCAGAGATGTCAAATCAAAGATGTCTATAATTTCTTTCCTAGAAGGTTTATTCAGCAATTAATTTAATTAAAAAAATACTCAGGAGATCCAGAGTCAACCCTTTGTTTCTGCAATATTTGTTCAGGTACCTTCATTTTCCTTTCATTTCTTTGATGCTCAGTTTCCCCAGTAAGAAAAAAACACAGATATTGCTTTGTCATGTCAAAGGTACTCAGAAAATTTATTTCTTTGAATATTTATGGGGTCTTCAAATATAAAGTCTGAAATACAAATACCTCTAGATAGACAATCATCTTAAAAAAATTGATAACTTTAAATTCAAAATATTTTACACATTGTACCGTAAGGCTTATTCTTCCTATTAATTCATTCCCTACTTAAGCAATGGCAACACAAAACTAAAATGTAGACTAACACTGTGGGCCCCAATCTCAAACACTGGAATATAAATTGATAGAAAATACTTTTTCTTACTTTCTTTTACATAAAGTTGCCTACAGAAATATGATGTATTGAAATCAAATTGTGTTACTCCTTTTTCTACAGAAATCTGTTATTTAGCAAAGAAGGTGCATTTCTGAGACTAGCCTTTATTCCTTTACCCTTGCAGTGCTTTACACGTTATGTAACAAACTTGACTTGAAATGTACTTTTCTATCAATGTTTGGTCTTAGGTACAGGGGTACTACAAGGCTTAAATTACTGTAAATATAACAGTATAGTTATAATAATAACAAATTTTAAATTTCACAGAAGTAGTGTGGCTTTCGTTTATTAATTTCTATAGAAATAAAAATAATTTCCTCATAGAGAAAAAATGAAAGCAGCTAAATACTAGGGCATTAATCAAATTAATACACCTTTTTACTGCTGATAGTGTTTTTGATTTGTAACAGAATTCACTTTCCAAAATTGTCAACTCTCACTTTTTAGCTGAGAGTTACTCATTTGGAAGAAATTATAACACCATATGTTTTAGTTTTTCCTAATCATTCTCTCATACTGCTACTTACATTTTTTTTTCTGCAAAATCATTTAATTCAAAGCTTATCTTCAGCATTTGATACTGAAGACTGAAATTAAAGTTACTGTATGAGAAAATATTTCATTCCAAAGGTTCTGATTTCATAAATTATCTATTCAAATATTTTACTGAAGATAGACGTTAGGAGTAATTAGAACTCACTCAAGTAATGAGGAGACAGAATACAGATTCGGTATGTAATAATCCCATCAAATTCTGGGGGTGCATCGGTAAAATTTCACAGGTTTCAAAAACCTTAATAATTAAAAAAACAAAAACAAAACAAAACAAAAAAAACTAAAGCACTTTTCACCATTCATGTTTTCTGCACAGATATGTATCTTTCCTTTTCATGGTTACATAGATAGACCTTTCTAATTGCATTTAAAATAACATGAAGCATTAAAATCACATTAAAACTTATCTGAAATAACATTTTATTTGTGATTCTCAAAAGATATATAAATTTTGATTATTCTTAAATACTTCTTTTACAGGAAACAGTAGCATGAGAAGGAGAAAATCTTTACTTTACACAGAGTAATTGACTACTTCGGGACTAATTCCTACAAATTATCTTATATTGGGCTATTCTGTCATGGAAGTCATTCAGCCTGCTAGACCTGGTGGCTGGCTGGCTATGGGGGCCTGAACAATTTTAAAGTGCTTTTGGGAGTTCCTTTGCTATGGAGATTGTATTGTGATATCAATGTGCGTTGTGATGCTTCAGCTATCACGATCCCTATTTGGCAAAACTGCTGTCTCTTTTTCATAAACTGTCTGAAGTGTGCAGACTGACACGTGACAAGCTTGGTTCAGTAATAGTCCCGTACACTATCTTTCCTTATTCTGTGCCAAAGTAGATATACCTTGGGAGAAAGCATGAAATCACCGAAAAAGGACAAAGTCAGAAAAAAAGCCCTATGAATCAAGTTAAAAAAATATTTTTTTCTTGATTATGGACAAGAACTGACTACAGTAAGAAAATAAACGTGTTTCTTTTAATTCTGTTCATTTTCGCACTTAGAAATCTGAGAACAGAAGTTCTAAGCAGGCAGAAGAATTTCCACATGGTCAGTCAGGATTTCTCAGCATTTGTGACAATGCCCCTAAAAACAGAATCCTTTTTTTCATTTGTGTCTCTTTGGTATTCTAGCTCAGATAAACTCCAGATTTTAGGTCTATGTGTGCTAACTCTCAACAATTATGTGAAACTCAAGTTCAATATATTTTTAGACTACTGTAATATGTTAAACAAAATGTTTTTAGAGTTATGTTCAATATTTGATCCTTGTACTTTTATATAAATGGCACTGTGCTGTTTATTCAACATAACATTTTCAGTTTCTGACTTCTGCTCCATCAGCATCATTTTATCACGTAGAATGTTTCAATTTCTATACAATGTAAATCACTAACAGCAATGCCCTGTTGCCTTCCCTTCATCAGCCTGTGGCAGCAATTTAATCGGCAACACAGAGGTATTGTTTCATGAAGTACTTGCCAAGAGAGAGGGATGTTTCATTTGAAAAACAGATACTTTTGCCTTCTCAACCACCTCGCTGAGAAACTTTGCAGAGCTGATAGATATGCAAGAGAGTGAAGCAGGAAGAAGAATGTCTGCTGTTGGTACCTACTGGGCAATTAGAGGCAGTGGAGTTTCAATTTGCCAAAATCTTCCTCCCCATCTTAGTAAATAAGCAATTCTTGATTTAGTAGCTACAGTCCAGCAACTAGGCGTTATAGGAAATTGCTCAGGAAAAAAAAGAGCTGAGATGTAGAGTTAATGTAGTGAGTATTATAATGAATTTCAGTAGTAAGTAAGGATGTGTATACCATACACAACCTCTAACACTTGTTAGACATTTAGAAAATAAATGTTCACTTTTTAAATGACTTTTAATACAATAAAATATGTTCAAAGTATGGCTGGGTACCTTGGAAATTCAGGACAGGCCAATCTTTTAAAGAAAGACCAGTACAGACTCAAAATCACACTGGTGCTCCTTGAGGATACAGTGATATGATTCTGGTTCTTCTGAGTTACAGATAATTTTTAATAAAATAACTGAGTAGATTCCTCAACTTACATGGGAATAAGTACATATGAAAGAACATAACTATGTAAGAGCGTGAACATTTTTATTTTCTGTCAGTGACAAATGTACTGCCTAAAAAATGTTTATTATAGTGAATCACACTTACCAGATCTAGAAGATTTTTGTTTACTGTGGGGGAAACTAGATAATTCCAAGAAAGGTGCAAGAAAATTAATGAGAAATATGGAGTAAACTTTTCACAGAACTAAATTCTTGGCTCCTTATTGGATGAGAGTTACCAGCCAGAATAAAAAGATACTTGAAATCTATATACTCTTATTAATGGGGAAAATCAGTCAGAAAGTAATGGTCCTTTCTATGTTATTTATATCCATAAGATTAAAATTTGCTTTTGCCTTACAGTGCATTGTCGGATAGCTTAAATGCACTAAAATCTCCTTATTATGCCAAGATCTGGAAAGAGACATCTCAGAGTGCAGAGGAAAACTGAATTAATTGCTGACAAGAAAGATCTTTGCAGTTGTTTTGATTATAATTGTGATTTTACTTGACCATGAGTTTACATTCCTAGGCAGAATTCATGTCTGTTGATCAGTCTTAAAAAAGACTGTGCAATCTTTGGGAGATAACAGAGAGAAATTTTTAAACTTTCCTGAAAACAGTCCAAAAATATATTGCCTGCTAAAACTGGCAAAGTAAGTATCAGACTCTTACCTCATACTGCCCTGAATTAGATCCTTAGTTTACAAGTAGTCTCATTTATTTCCCCTATGCTATTCCTGGACACAGGTGAAATTCAGTCTAATTAAAGGCATTATCATTTTTCAGAAAATCTAAATAGAGCTTCAAATAGTTTCTTATGCTAGAAAACTGATCCTGGAAAGAGTGCTGTTGGCTGCATGATTCCTTCAATTCTTTGAGTTGTACAGTGGAAGTTGAGTCAAGTGCTGCTAATGCTAAGAGATTTGCTCTGATACTTCCAAAGCGAGGGTGCTGGTAAAGATTATGTATTTCTGTAACACCATCATAGGCAACAAGTGAAAACAAGTCAACAGGTTCACATAAGTTAAGACTGTTTGACAATAGGATTTCCAGTGTTATTAATAAGCCTTTGAACAATGAGAACAAAAATATCGAGAACACTTCAATCTTGTGAAAAATACAATGATAATCCATGACAACAGATTTGAGAGACACGTTTAAATATAACTAAGGCCCCTATTCTTAACACAGTCATGTTACAAATTAAGAGGACACTTTGTGCTCCCCAAATCTAAATCTTCAAAATAAAATTAGAATTTATTTTGGAAACTGAACTTCAGTTACATGGAATTATTATCTTCCATATAGGAAAATTATTTTTATATTGAATTACATCTGAATTATATAGATTCTGGATTATGCAGGTCAGTCTATATGAGTTAATGACATTTAAGGAGTTTATGAATGACATTCTCATCAGAGAATTGTAACACAGTCTGACATAGCATATGTTTGCTCTCTTCTAAGATGTCAATACTTACCAAGCTGGAGGCAGAGCTTTATGAATAGATGTTGATCTCAGCCCTTCTGGCATTTTCCAAAATGTTAAATCTTTGTGATGATGCCTATGAGATACAAATCAATATTTAAGTCTACTTATGTTGGTTTTTTGTTGTTGTTGTTGTTTTGTTTTGTTTTGGTTTGGTTTTAATTACCACAGAGGATTTCAACTAAGACTCTGCTGTGACCATTATCCAGTGCAGCATTCCTGATGTTTGCTATGACAGCTGACTTTGACTTATCTAACATATTCTCCCAAAGATATACCTACTTTTCAGGATACTTGGGTGCACTTGGCAAGCATCGTGCATTATTACTGTGCGATCCCATAGAAACAGTTGTAGAGGGACTGGGGACAGGCTGGCACTTCCTTATGTGTGACTGGGAAAAGCTGTTTGTTGCCTAATGGACGACATACCACAGTACAGAGTACAGCTATAATGGCTCTTTTAATAAGACTGATTTATGTAAAAACTGATTTATGTAACAGCCAGTCATCATTCTGAGGAGCTTAACTTCCAAAAGGATTGTGGAATACAAAGCCATTCTTTGGCTTTAAGGTTGCCACCAGCAACATGTAAGAATAGACTGTAAGTCAGATGGAAATTAGGGAAAAAAATGATTTCATACACAAGGCAAATCTCTACTCCAGACACAAGTTTTTTCTTTTTCTTTCTCTCTCCCTTTCTTTGTTCTTTCGTTCTTTCTTTCGTTCTTTCTTTCGTTCTTCTCTCTTTTTTTCTTTTTTTTTCTGCTAGAATATAGATCCTAACTGACATTAATCCAAATGATTTTAAAGCTATGAATCATGTTACAATTGTAAACTAAGAACACAACACACTGTATCAAAACCTAAAAACACAAAAATGTACAGCAGTGTATAACCAACCAGACAGCATTCAAACCATGCATTGATTTATTTTTAGGACTACACATACTGAATATCAATCACAAAGTTACCAGTGTTGTGGCAGTTGAAAGCTAGATTTTTTTTTCCCTTGTAAGTACATTGGTATTTCAGAGTTTTCTTACTTTCTTTCAAGCTGTTGTAGTACACTTCAGTAGTTTCTCTAAAAGGTTTTTCAAAATCTAGAAATAAGATCCTTTTTGTGACTCTTGCAATTTGCTGTAAGTTCAATCAAACTAGTGCATAACCATTTTCTGTGGAACGCTCCCCAGTATCCCTGTTCAGCATCAGTTAGATTGCTTTCAGTGCAAAAAAAGATTTCAGTAGGAAAGCATTAAAGCAACATTCGAAAGAGTGCCCTGCAGCCTTTTCCTCTTTTGTTTATATGACTTGGTTTTGTTCAGTTTAAAGTCTCTGTTAAAAGAATTCAGTGAAATCTTTGTGCGCTAAAGCTAGCTCAAAAATGAGGGCCAAGTAACTTAGAGTGAATGGTGTACCAGTATGATAACCAAGTCAAGGCAATGATTACATAGTCATGGCTACTTATGCCAGTAAACAACTGAAAATATTTTGCTCACTATTTAAGAAAATAAATCTGTGGTCTAAGAGTATGAGCTTAGCATTAAGACTGTGATTTACTGATTGGGTTAATTCAAGTTATTCTTGGCTGGTAAATTTAGTTAACAACTGGCTAAAGTTCTTGGCATGTGAAGATAATAGCTGTGTTGTAGTAAAATCTTTCAATGAAAAAAAAAAAAAGAATGAGAGGAATTAGAGAGATAAGATCCATAAATATTATATAATAAAGTCTGTTCATTTATGCTTTGTAAAACTATTACAAAAAAAATAAGCTCTGGATCTGGGAAAGAAATTCTGCATCAGACGAGAAATGCGCCCTTTGTTCTGACTTAATCTGGACTCCCTTCTTGTTTTAGAACATTGACTTCTGCTTGTCAGTGTTAATCCCCAGTTCTTCCTACCTTAAAAGCTATCTAATTAAACTTCTTTATCAGCCTCAAACATTGATTGATTCAATACATTCTTCCAAAGAAGATGAGAGAGGCTGTGATTTGAGGAGAAATCACAGATGTTTTTTCTTTTATTTCAGAAAGGCACAGTAAGTAATTTCAGATATTAAAGGCTTGTTGGGTAAAACAATAACTTTTCTACATTGCAGTAAGCGGACTTTTTGCAAGTAGAAAAAACACAGTCATCATTTCCATTTGACAGATTTAGATGTGATTACATTTCTTCAGGTGAGGAACTCCAACAAAAATTTTTATACCTGAATGAAAGCATTTTTGTTAAAAGTTCATTCATTATTCATTATCACTGTAAAATATTCCTATTGATCAGTGCAAGAAGGAAAGAAAATGCTATAAGGCCCCTCCAGTAGCCCTGCTTGTTCCTGGTAAGTTAATATTGTTAAAAAATTGTCCTTGAATATTTTTGGTAGCAAGAACAACCTAAAATAGGCTACTGGAAACTGAGTGCTATATGTCCTCATTTTTTGCTCATGCCCTAGGAGACAAGAAAGTATTGTGGACTGAAAAACAGAGTTTGATTTTCATACCTTGAAATGTGAAAGTGCATACACTCAGCTATAGAAGTATTTAAATTTTATGTAATTATCATAATGGTATCTATCAAAATAATCTGTGTTGTAGTGCTCTTCGCAACTGCCAGAACTGAGTCTTTAATTTGTTATAAGAAGAACTCAATAGGAATTACCACAACCACGTTAATTTTTATTATAAAGAGAAATCCAGACATAATTTTAAGTTTCTCAAATATTGGTAAACAAGTACATCACTATGAAAATATGCTTATCTGTTGTGGGAATGTTTAAAATGCAGTATGCATTACTTTAAAGGGAGTAGAAGAGGAACGAGAGGAGAGTAGGACTGAGGGATTAAGCAGACCAGAGTAAGGCATTTTCCATTTTACAGCTATAGCATCTTTTTTATTTCATCATGTAGGTGATTGTGACTGTGCTGCAAAAGCTCAATTAGACGTGAACAAAGATTCTTCCTGTACTGATATTAAACTGAGATGGAGTTCTCTCCCACATAAATCTATTTCACTTTAGAATTCAATATGGATAAAGCAACTTTTATAAACCTTCCAACTGAAAAAAACCTAATAAGATTCTGACAACTTTATTAGCAATTGTCACTTCATCAATATAGAAATTTATAACTTGATTTTCTTTCTCTAGCCTTCTAGAACAAAGATGTAGCTGAGAATTCTAAGTGTTTGGAATCAGCTCCATAATGACACATGACCTGAAATATATAGGTTATGTTCTTGATATCAGTACCTGTATTACCAACACAAATGTATTCCTTCTTGTGTTATGTGCTCTGCATATATTTGCATTTACTGTGTCTGTAATAATTGAAATTTGCCAAAACACTGAAAGAAGAAAAATCTCACAGGTTTTGAATTCACCTCTATTAATTTTTTTAGAGGTTGAACTTGCATGAAGAAAGATAAGGCAGGAGGTCTGGAAAGAATTTAGTAGAGGATTAGTAGCACTGTGCAAACAGAAACCAGAGATGAGTTTTGTCTTGCCTACTTCTTTACTTCTTAAAGACAGACTTCTAAACTGAAATCTCAAGGCCTCTGTTGAACAATGAAAAAATTCAGCAAGGATAGTTCAAAAATCACAATCCATGCTCAGAGTCAGTATTTCTTTTTCTGTTAAGTTCTAAAATATTTTTAGCAATCGGTATTACTAAGTATTAATGCAATATAGTTCTGTTATCTAATAGTTTCAAAAGATATAATTTTGATTTTTTATAAATTTTGATAATTTTTTGGCACAACCTATTACTCTTATGAAGAAGCTTGTTCGGAGTACTTTAAAATGTATTGTATAGAACTCATTCCTAAAATGGCTCAGATTAACTTTCAATGTGGGCAAAAAGCAGTGTTTAAAAATCTATGTGAGTTCTAGAACAAAGAATCAGTGAAATAGTTGCAGAAATGGAAATAATAATATTTAAGCTTTGTTCACTTGGAAATTGCAGTTGAAAACTAGCGGCTTTCATTCAACCCATCTTATCTCTTCAATTTTTTGAGAAAAACAAAGTGTATCAGTCTAAACATGTGAATGATGCTGCAATGGCAGTTGTTCCCTGTCTTGAGTAAGCACATTGAATCCAGGCACAGTAATTGCAAATCTGGGGAAATAAGAAAGTGTTGTTAAGCTGGAGTATGACTGCTACGTTACGCCATTTGTATACAAAATACAAGTACAGGGTGACATGTTGATTTTCAATTTTCTTTTTTACATTTCAACCTTATTCTTAAGATTTATGACATTGCAGATGCTTTCAGCAAAACCAGGGATTGTTTGAAGGTACACAATACTCCAGATCCTCTGCTCGCATGTAATAACAATTGTGCTTCAAGGCTTCAAGCACCAGAACTGTTTCTTTGGGGTGGCAAGTGTTAAAACCTGTGTTAATGTCTGAAAACATACCAATTCTAAAATTCTTCTTCCTTTCCTATAAAAACCATTATGTAATCAGAACTGTGTGTTTTTCCATATCCTTATAGACACAAGTACTTGTTCATAATGTTGGTAAAAATCTAAGTATTATGTTGCCCTGAAAAGCTCTTTTTGTTGAAAATCCAGTACAGTTCAAAGAATTTTCTTTCGCAGTCAAATAGAACCGGCTATATTGGGCTAAGTGTTTATTACCACCTCCTTTCACTCATGCCAATTAGCACCTAAAAGTGAACACAAAGACAGATGGTGATTGTCAGTGAGAGCTTTCTGTCAAGAATTTCCCTTTCCTAAGTAGGAGAGGTGGAGAGTGGGGGAAAAGGGAAGGAAAGTTGAATAAAACCTGCTTTGTGTTTTTACACAGAGGGACTCAACAAGAAATTTTATGATGTTATCATAACTGTTCCTAAAATAAGAATTCTATTTGAGCAGAATAAGGGTTCCATTCTTCATCTTATTTTTAAAATTTTGCATAGTATGAGTCTAAATAGATTCAGCTCAGATACCTTGGCAAAAATAAAAAAGATCTACAGTATTTTGTCTGACTGCCTTCCAATTACATGCAGTTCCGACACATGAAAAATTCCTGATTTCTAGATTTAGAAATGAAACTATTATTCCTACATAAACTTCACAAATCATTGCATTGCAAGTAGGACTCCAGCCCACTCTTGTCATGGTAATGACTGTAATGGGGCCAGAAATTTATCTGCAGTAATTAATTGTTGCTAGTTATAATAAACAGGAACAAAAAGTATATTACACTAAATAGATTTACAACATCATCTTACAGAAACTCTAATAGATATTATAAAATGGATAAGATATAAGCATAATAAAGATTTAAGTGACACAGAAAGATAATTCTTGTATCTTGACTAAACTTCACTTAAATTGCTTCTATGTCTATATTTCACTGTTATGAGGATGCCTTATTACTTTCCTATCTTCTGTGTCATCTTGATGTTTGTTCACTATTCTTTCTCCCTCTGCAATTGAATTTCAATTATGAATACAATGATATAAGCTGTAAAATTTAAGTGTTCTTAGATCTTTAGTTAAGAGTTGATAGATGAAGAAATGTCATTTAAATAAAACATCTCTCACTGCACTCTACATCTCAGCATTTTTTCTTCTAAATATCATGTCTTGATACATTTACCTTATCTGCAAGCACAGATAATTTGTCAGAAAATAGTTTATGGATTAAAAATTAAACCCTTGCTAGAATTACTTAACTAAAAACCTCTAAATAAGTTGATAGAGGTTAATGGGGCACAAAATAAAGATCATATGGATGGAGGATATGAATCTTCAGCACGTATACAGTTAGAAAAGCCTCATCATAAGAGAGTCAGTATTGAAAAGAAGCTGAGCTATTCAAGATGGAGCAGAAGGAATGTTCATTACTATTTGTATTTGAGAAGACATCTATGTGTAGTGCAAATATTTGGAGGAACCTAAATTAT